>JAAAQI020177557.1:0-23070 GCA_011800005.2 Stichodactyla mertensii
TGAATTTTTGAACAATTTTCTTTCCAGTTGCCCCCCAAAACGCAAAGCATTATGGGGAATGTGAAAGTGGTCAATAGGCCTTTCTGTAACGTTGTGCACAACAAGTTTCGTAGGTGCATGCAACAATAACACAAATTTGTACCTGGTGGGCGGGACTTTGTGGCGACAGTTGTAAAATATGCCACAATGTAGAGTTGTCAATCATAATTACGTGTAAATCACTGTAATTTTCGTCGGGAGGCCTTCGTCTTTCGCAAAATCATGGCAAAAAGGGGGGAAAAAAAGGAAAATAAGAAACGAGAATCACAAGAATGGATTTTCGAAGCCAAGATCAGTGATTGCAGTCGTTTTCCAATTCTTGGTCTTGAACTTACGCATCTGTCCATGCATATTTTGCGGACCAATCTGTTTTCCTTCTCAAATAATCTACTTTGAAAGAAATACCAATGCCCGCCCTTCTTTCCCTAAAAGGA
This sequence comes from Stichodactyla mertensii, assembly GCA_011800005.2. Classification (NCBI taxonomy): domain Eukaryota; kingdom Metazoa; phylum Cnidaria; class Anthozoa; order Actiniaria; family Stichodactylidae; genus Stichodactyla; species Stichodactyla mertensii. Next base: position 474 of record JAAAQI020177557.1, read on the forward strand.
CTCATCTCCAGCCAACAGCAGTATGTTGTTTCTTGAATACTAGAAAATGATATTGAATAATGACAAAATATCAATCACTCTTGCCAGCGTGGGGTGAGCATTTCACAAATCACATTCACTGAGTTATTCCACTCAGACATTCATGACCAATAGTCTACCAAGGCGGCGGTGCTGTCACGCAAATGTCGTGATAAAATTGCTGGAAAGTCCCTTTACTTTGAAAATGGAAATGTCGAGAGGATAGGGCTCCGGAAGTGGGTTTACACGTTCACTCGACCGGAAGCAGCTAGATTAATCGATCTACGGATTAATGATTGACATACATAGGAAATAACAAGCAAGAACAGTGGATCTGTAAAATTTGTCATGCCTAGGTATATTACGGTTTTGAAAGCTAACATCTTTCGCTTGGTTCATCTTCTTTTGTAATCCCTTGAGAATTTCTCTCGGTTATGTTCCCGTTATCACGTACAATTGATCTTCCCTGAAGTAGAACACACCAGCGGTGCATAGTTTCTTCATGACTGACGAAGAGCTCAAGATCATATGCAAAAACTGTTGTCCGTGCCTTCACGATGTTGAAACGCAAACCGAACCTTGCGAAGGTCAGTATATTTACCATACTTTACCTTAGGGTTTTTAACTTAATGGAGTAAGTAAATCCCTGACTGGTTCGCAACATTATTTCTCGAATTCAAGAGGTACCAAACCACGACCCCGCTACAGCTGAGCGTTCGAGGATCATTTCCTTTGCTCGACTAAATTGAATTTTCCTAAGAGACTATCTACCTATAGCCTCATAGTTCCTTTTTGTCTCCTAAGCGACATAATAATAAAATGCTAATGCATATTGGTAACGTATGCAGTGCAGCATACGTTATGTCTAGTACTTAAATAGCACTTGTTGATCACAAGGGTTCAACTTTCACATTCGTCATCATCTCAAAACAATAGAGTTTTAATAGTAATATGTTGAGCGATACTAACTAGTCCCACTGAACGAAGTACACCTTCAGTAGTAATATAGAGCGCTCCGGATATACGACAAATCAGCTGTTCGTACTTTTATACATTCATAACATGAAGGTAACTTGTTTATCATTTGTCTCTGCATGCGTCTTCGAGCTTCATTTTACCTCACGCTGGCCAGCGGTTTTTGAAATTTTTCTAAGTCGGGAAAAAACCCTTCACTGTCGAAAACAAAACTTCCTAAATGCCGTAGACCTTCCTGTTTTCTGAGTCCACACGTCTGGACATTTAACTGACTATTTTTTAGCGCGAAAAATAAGCGAAAATTCGGTACATTTGTAACTATTCCGGTCCAACTCATTAGTGTCCAGATCTCTGTGGCATAGGTGAATCACGTGATTATGGCCGAGGTAGACGGTTTCACAGTTATCGATCTTCCAAGGCAAGCAAAAAATGTAAAGAAAAATCACGAGAAAAAAATGCCGGACGGCCGTGTTTGCCCTGATCACTTCAGGGGATGGCTGCTAAAGTGGACCAACTACATCAAAGGCTATCAGAGACGCTGGTTTGTGCTGTCCAATGGGTTGTTGTCGTACTACAGGTAAAATCTTCTTGGTCTTGTAATCCAACATGGCTGACGAGCCTGGGTTTTTTTGTTTTCAAGTTTTCATTTCGTTTTGTCACTTATAGTCGGTTTGATTTACCTCGTAGGAGCCAGGCAGAAATGGCTCACACTTGCAGGGGAACTATTAATTTAGCGGGGGCTTTTATCGACACAGAAGACGCTTGTAGTTTCGTCATCTCAAATGGCGGCACCCAAGTTTTTCACCTTCGAGCCTCGAGCGAAGTCGAGAGACAGAGATGGGTCACAGCTCTTGAACTGGCTAAAGCTAAAGCTATTAAAATGCTTGAATCAGGTTTGTGGTGACTAGAGCTTTAAAATAAGTGTTGAATTTCGCTTTAAGTTTTAAGCTTGACTTTTTGTTAAAACACAGCGCTGAAGTAGCTGTATTAATTGATTATGAAATAAGCTTATTTGCGGAAAGTCATAAAAATGTTAAACCAAGATTGTATGTACCGACAATTACACGACATCTATTTGTTAATAAGGACCGATTAGAAAAAAAGAGGTTTAAAACACGAAATTACGTCACAAAAATGTTTCTGAAGACAAGTGATGAAATGCAGAAAACTCTTCAGAATTGTGCAAGCACTAGTCTTGGGTCAGCTGAATCCCACATAATTAGCAGCAAAAATTCATTATACCACTGATGTGTCAGTCAACAGAAACCATGTTCAAACTTGTTGATTGATTATTTGAAGATATCTCTGTCAAGACATTGGGCAAACATTCTCACTACTCTTTGATGGGATTCCTTTGATGAAGGATGTAGGCCATGAGAAGTGGTCCACTATCTCATTGGCCTGCACACACAATCAATCCCCTGTGTTTTACAAAGTTGTTAGTTGTTGTGCATTGGAATTATTGTTTGTACAAGTTATTGAAGGACTTGAAAATTCATGTCCTCCCACTTTTCCAGTTCCCTTCCTTGTTGAATTTGTGTTCAATTTTCATCATCATTTATTCCTGGGTGCATGTGATGTCATAGCTTCTTTTGAATGACTTTAGCTGAAGATTTGGTATTGAATCCTCTTGTTATATCAACCAAAGGTAATGTGTTGGTTGAGGAAAGAAATACATGAAAAAATGAATGACATATCCACTAAAATTAGTTGCTTATTGTGCAAACAACAAGAGAGAGGCTTAGATCCTTTTAACCAAACATGGCATTAAGTAGGGTCTGAAATTAACTTTTGAAAGAGGTCGTCCAGTGGACAACCATGGTTAAGAATTTAGGCGTCCAGAGAAAAATTTGGTCATCCGGGAAAAAATCATGGAAAAAGCTTTTTGCATGTATTTAACCACGCTTAACTGTATAATTATGATGTATATAGGATGTTGGTCAGCGGAAATAACTACGGTACAGTCACTGTGGCCAGCGGTATTTGCATAATCAAGATGGCGGCAATTGCGGAGATGTAAAGTAATGCTGTGTTTTCTTTTAATCATGCTAATTTTTGGGCTTCTGAACTGGAATATAACTAGCTGAGAAAAATTTTAGGACTCATTGACTTTGTTTTATAAATATGATGTAAAAGGAAACAACTTTAGGCAAAACGGAGGTTTTCAGTTGGACAACCATTTTCCAAAATCCAGTCGTCAATGGAAAATTCTAGTTGTCCCTGATGACTGGACGACCACTAATTTTGGACCCTGCATTTAGTAAATCTTGAGGTCTCAGTCAGAAATATTTCAAAGACATTTCATATTTATATGGTATTTATTATTCATCATATAAATCTTCCAACCATACATTTATGATTGCACAGAACATGGTTATCTAACTCAAAGACAAAAGACAAAGACAAAATTTTGTACACTTAAGGATGTTTGCGGCCATTGTTTCTGCACATCCTTTCTGTGCATGCTCAAGCTCTTTCAAATCAGTGAGGAATGCCTGGACGATTTTGTTCATATAACAAATGCAATCAAATTCAAAATGGCGGCCAATTTTTCAAAGTTCATATGTCCAAAATGAGAATGGTGACCCCCATTTTTCTTAAAAGTAAGCTATCATAAAGATCTACAAAATATGCCAGTATGAAAAAATGATATCATATGAGGAAAAAATGATGGTGATTTTTCCACAAAATTACACCCTTTTCAGGAGATTGAAGGCCACATAGTTTTACAGAGATGTGCACTTTTAAACATCTGTAATTTCATTTTTTGACCTTTCTCCAAAGAATTTTCACTTAATTTTGCCCAAATTGCTGCTTTTTCTCAGGTCGTTGCTTGAAAATGAATACAGTGACCCACATTTTTTCTTTTATTTTTCAATCTCTAATATGTTGAAGTAACTTTGTGCCAAGTATCAGAAAATTGACATCACAACATCAATTGCCTGTGAATGTCCTTAAGACAAGCATTTCTGAAATAAAGCAATGCAGCTGGATTTGAATGGTACTTCATGTAGGAAAACTTGACATACAATTTTCTTTAAAAATCTAATTTAATCCATACACAAAGTATCTAATTTGCTTCATTTAATGCATCAGGAAAAAGGCAGTTTATAAATAGAAAATCTTGAAATGAGATTTTTTCAATTTTTTGTTGTTGTCATTTTAAGTTAATTTGCCTTCACAATTACTAGAAACTTGGGTAAACCTTTTCAAAAAGCATACTCAACTCATCCTTGAGAGACTGGTGTATTATCTAGTGTGAAAAAAATGTATTCTCTGTTGTTAATGTCTTCTTGTTACTTCTTGGAACTCATTAGTGATCCTTAATGTTGTTCAAGTTGATACATGTATTTGTACTCATTTTCTCGTCCATAACAGCTAGTAATCTAGTTCCCAGGTGTTATGAGAGCTGTTATGATAATGAGTGCATTCAGTGACAGCTGAGCTTTAGATAGCTTCAAAGAGCTTCATGTGGACTTGATTTGCTATCTCAATTTATCTCCAGAAATATCTTTCATTTGTTTCTAATGCTGCTGGGGGTCCAGAACAAGCTTTTGGGTGCTATTTTGCAGACAGACTTAACTGGGATTTGGTTTGGTTGTGATACAGGCTAGGAAATTGTAGCTTTCAGAAAGATATATTTGATTGACAGCTATCTAAACTGCCATCTGTCTGAAACTTTAGAGTGGTCTTTCAACTATAATGGTTATAATGTTCTGTCACTTTGGCAAATTTTGTATTGAAGCAGTTTTTTTGGTCTGTTCAGCATATATTTGCACATCCATGTTACCAGACAAATAATGTTATTTTTTTTTCCCAGATAGGAAACTAATTATTGACAGTAGTAGCCCCATGCATTGTTTTAGTTTCTATTGTTGTATTAGCATTAATAAGTCCATATGAGATTGAACAGCTGTCTGTGCACAGGATACTGATCTTTGTGAACATTCTATGATAACTTTCTCTCCATTCTAAAGTATATACATTGTTTATATTCACATATATCTTAAAACTCTAAAAAATGTCTACAATTGCTGGTTTTCAATCAGTGCCAATACAAAAGAATAAAGACATGCCTAACGTGTTGGTTGATCTGACATATATTTTGTAAGAAGCAACCTTTTTAATTCAAACAACATGGCAGCTATTGTATAACACAAAAAACAGCAATTCAGATGTAAATTGGCTGGCAAATTTTCCAAAATTTAAAAGTTTGGAATTATAGAACAACAAAAAATGGATAGTCTAGAAGAAACTGTCTAGAATTTCCAACTATAACCATAAACATCAACATTTGACTGACTATGGTCAAATTGATTTTGAAATTCCTCCTTCATCTTTACTTTCAAACATCCTTTCCAGCTAAATGAGCAACTAATCACACACAGGATTATTGATCAAAACCTGTAGCTCTTCATTTGGTTCCTTTGTTATGAAAATCATCGCATGGTTTTTACAATGTAGATAATTCACAGATGAAATATACCTCTGATTAAGATTTTTGGACATTTCTGAGACTCAAAATTCAATTTCCAATAGTATTCAGGTAAAAAAAAGTGCTTGAACATAGGACCAGCCACAACAAATCACAATGGATTGTGATTGGTTAGAAAATTTAATGCCGCTCAACGGGATGATTTTTCTTTTTTTCTGCTCTGATTTGCATTTTTAATATGAATCCTTTTTTACCAAGCTATACACGAACATTTTCTTGTTAAATAAGTGCTTGTTCACTTGTTTGATTTTAACACAAAGGGTTTGTTTGTTTTTGCTTGCAACAAAAATTATTTAACAACAAAGCACCATTAGTAAATTTAGTTTAATGGTGACATTTTCAGTCTTCTTTATGAAGCATGTTTTGTCTTCCCAATTTTCTATTTCAGTTGTGGTTTTAGAAGGAATTTTCCATCTCTCCTACTTTCTTTTCTACTCAGGAACTGCTAGCAAAATGATGAACTTTAAGGAAGAGGTTTTGTTATTGTACTTTCATAGACTTGAAAAAATTAAAAAACAATTTTTTTCTTTTCAGATTTTTTATAGAACAAATTAAATCATTCTTAAAATGTTTTATTTTTTGCTTTTTGACCTCTGTCATCAATAGATTGGCCAAGATTTGACCCTCTCATAATCCATTACCAGGTACATTGATGAATTACTTGGGTAGATAGGAATCCCAGTGGCTCAGCCAGTCACAGACTTAACCCGTCACTTAGCAACACACTTTGACAATGTATGTCAATGACAGCCAATGACAGACCAGCTATCTGACAATATATCAACAAGATAATCTTCAATTTTGTTTTTGTTTTTTACATGGGTCACAACTTTCTTTAGTTTTCCCTGAATATTTAATTCTTTAGCTATCTTTATAAACTTCTTTATTTAAAACTCAAACCAAGAGGCTTTGAAGGTTTTTGGGTGAGGAATCTCAGCAGACAGGTAAACATTGAATGTGAAGAAAATTGTTTTGGTTTTGTGGTTAGCCAAAGAATGAAGTTCTTTAGGTGGTTCAACTTATCAGTTATCCTTGGTTTGCTTGTTTTTCAAGTGAAGCTATTTCCTTGCAATCATGTTATGGTACGGTCTATTACTTCTAAACTGTGTTCAATGAACCCAACTATCCTCTTTTTCACGCTATTATCATGTTCAGCTGTTGTTATCTCCTTAGAATAACTGCTAAACCAAGTTTTATATCAATGACTAGTGATGGGCAAACTAAAATATTTATCAACGCAACCAAAATGTGTAAAACTTTCAATCAAAATAATTTTAAAAATTGTCTAAAATGATTTTCAATTTATTTGTTTGACAATAATAATGGTTTTCTTTGAATTATTTCGTATTTTAATTTGATTTTTTTTAAAAGATATTAAAATTCCTTTGAAGCAGGTACCTGCTGAAAAGACAACTGGGAATATTTTGATGAATTTTTGCCTGTTATTTACTAATAAAACCACAAAAATATAATTCTGAATATGTGATAGACTTAAAATAAATACTGGTGTTTGTGTCACTCCTACTATTTTGAGTTTGTTTGTTTGTGATTAGAGTGCTTTTTTAAGTATACCAGGCAGAAATTTGGTGAACAAGAACTAGAAATCTTTTTATTAGTTATGCTTCATGTGCATTATTATTTTTGGGGTCCAAGGTGTTGACTCTGTCATACAGAATATCAAAATTTTAGATGTCATCAATTCTCCTACAAAAAACACCTGCTTCAGTAACATTTATCAGAAAAGACTTCCTGGCAAATCATCTTAAACATGTTTTAATTGAACGCCATGTATGCCGTCATGTAAGATACTAGCATTCTTGTGATGTAATGTTCATTTTAAGACTTGTAAAGAACTGCCCCTCTAGAGACTTAGATAAACTTGGCAATAGAAGTGAAGTTGCTTCAAGTCCAAGGAAAAGGAGAAAATGTTACAGCCATTGTGTTACACGAAATAGCAACCAAGGTAATGAAAAAGCATTGAATGAATTAAGTTAGTTTGATTCCACTTTAAACTAATTAATACCTAAAACTGCTATCATTATTGACACAGTATATTTCACTTAATATATTATCTTTGTGTTATTATAAATCATATGAAAATTAGTTATAAAATAATACTGGTCTGATAACAGCTCTTTAGTTTGTCAGCCCTGTCTGAAGATTTTCTTGGAGTAATAACCTGTAAAATAATAATTTATTTTCATGTGTTGATGATGTATACTTTGGGACAGTTTGGTTTGTCCCAATAAAGGTACTAGTAGCTAAAAGATTTCAGTACATGCTGCCGCTAGTCACTATTTCCTTTCAATTTTACTTACAAAAACATTTAATTACAGAGTTAAACATGCTTGAATTACAGTCAGGCATGGTTTAAGAATTTTTGTGAAATAAATAGTTGTCTCTGACTTTACAGCAAAACCTGCAAAAGCATGACACTTTTAATGTATTTGCCAAACAAGCTATTACACGCCTTATTTGGTAAAACCAGACAGCTTCTCATCGAAATGTGTCAGTTTAACACACAAAACCCCGTGCATAAAGTATGTGAATACGTTAAGTGGTCATACTTTTGTGCGTTGTGCTGTAAAATTTGTAATAAATATGATAAGACAATTTGGTTACAGACTGTAACCTTCATCAGTCAGTGAATGGGCAATCATAACTAGAACACCTAGTAGCGATTGGTTGATGAAAACCCAATATTTGTGACCATCAATCCATTCCTTCTCATTTATCTAGTATCCTATCCATCCTGTTCATCCATCCATCTAAAACCTTTCATTCATTTACTTATTCATATAAATCTCTTTAAGTGCCTAGCTGTTCTAGCACTTTCACACTAATTGGGGGGAGGGGGGGTGCACTATCACTCTCACACACTACCACTACATTAACTGTTTTAAGCATACAGCTCTCAGCTTATGTGTTGATTTTTTTACGGAGGGAGGAAAACCAGATAACCCAGAGAAAAACCCTTGTGGGAAGGGAGAGAACAACACATCTAACAAACTAACAAACTCTGCTCACATATGGCATCCACAGGGCTTGAACAAGCGACCCGACCCATTGGGCTCAAAGTGATGAGAGGCAAACACTTAACTGCTAGGCCACCCATGCCACCCATAATATAAACAATCTAATTAAGCTATCTTTATAGATGAGGAAGAGGATGAGCCTTTTGAGGACATCAAGCCACTAAGTGCAAAGCTTGAAGACCTCCATACTTGTAATGATTTGGTCGGAAAACATGGCTCAGCTTTACAGAGGTCAATAGGGGAGCTACAGGAGATTGAAGATAACCAAACACTCATTAACAAGTTAAAGGCTGTCAATGAAAAAGCAACACTTTTTCGGATCACATCAAATGCCATGATAAGTGTATGTATAAGTTTTATCTTTACTGCAATTCTCATTATTCTGTGCACTCACACATTTCAATGGCTTGATGTGCAATTGTTTTTTCATTGTTTTCAATCAAAAAAATCAGTCAGTAGCTTTTATATTTTTGACTGGCAGCAGTGAAAAACCAAATTCCAACTATCAAGTTCACAGAATATTGAGAATCGTAGTAACAATGTTTTTTATGTACATACATTTACATACATTTTTTAACAAAAAGTAACAATTATGCTGTAGATATAATTTTGAAATAGGATGACAAAAATAGTAGAGAGACAAAAGATACATGATGGTAATAATTGATATCAAAAAGGAACAAGAACCTGTAGAAATAGGAGGGATTGGTTATTAAGTAAAGACCATTAAGATTTTGATACTGTATTGTATGAAGCACATTTGAACTCTAATCTTAGTGCATGTCATATCTTAATTTCTTTATTTACAAGTTTCAATTGATTATGGTACTGTAATGCCTTTCTAGGCCTGTGCTGAGTTCTTGGACCTTGCCCAGACACAGGAAAAAAAGTGGCACAAATCACTAGAATATGAAAGACACCAGCGTATCAACCTAGAAGAAACAGTTGAAGTCCTTGCACGGCAGCATAATATCCTAGAGAGAGCATGTCAGCGGCAAGGTGGTGGGCCACCAGGAGAACCACCAGGTCAAGGTGGAACTCACGATAGTGATGAAGAAGATGAAAATGAATTCTTTGATGCAATATCAGAACATTCTGATAGTGATTTTGGTGTGAGGGGTAGCCAAGAAAGTCTTCAGAGCACTACCAGCTCTGAAAGCTATGGAAAGGAAGTGGACTCAAAACCACTGTTGCCTAAAGAAGGTGAACTGAAAAAGCAAGATGGTGAAAATGAAAAGCCTAAGGAAAATACCATCTCAACTGTTGCTACAGTTCTTCCTCATGGTGGTACTTTTGGTGCAATTTCTTCATATGTGAGTACTATCACTATAGATTGCTTTTCTGAGATTAACAAATTTTGTATTGTAAAATTTTATGGGATGCAAGGTGCTCTTGACCAAAATCCAGGTTCCTGTTGAGAAAAACACAGGGAGTAAGACCTGGTTTCTGTCTGAGATCTCATCTAAGGAATTTCCATTGCAAGGCATTGCAAGGTCATGTAATAGAGCAGATTTCATGGAAAACATTACAACAGTTTAATAGCCATACTGTAGCTGTACCATGGTTATTCATAACTGCAACAGTGCTTTATATTTGTGTGTATGTGGTGGTGGTAGTCATGAAGAACACAGGGCAAAAGAGGATGGGGGTCACAAAAAGTAATTCCATCCAATTAAGTCCTTGTATTTCTTCTTAAGATAGTACCAGACAGAAAGAATTTAACATTTTTTAAAAATCCTGTCATTTGAAGATTTTGAGAAGGCAAGTTGAAAAAAGGAAAAATATTGAGGTCACTGTGCTGGTTTTGGAAATAGAAGCAATCAAAAATAGGGTATTTTCAAAAATCTGCGTGGATTTTTGCTTAAAAAACATGAAGACAAAAATAATTAAAATTTGTAGGTTTCTTCCTTGCAAGAGCCCAAGATTACTTCTAAAAAAATATCGAAGGTTTATCTAGGCTAAATGATAGTAATATTTATCTGGTAAACTGAAGCGATGATTAATAAATAAATTCAAGAATCAAAATTCCACTAAATTATGCACTTCAAATACATGTACAAAACTGTGTTTTGGCTAAGTGGGACTGGGATCACTTTAGTTTGAAGCTTAAAAGCTGAAAAATGACATATTTTCATGGAAATGTACTTGTTAAGCTATGCCAAGTTTGAAATTATTTTCTAACATCTGTGCAAGCGAGATGTGCAGTAGTAACTGTCCAGAACTACCTTGAGGTTTAATGCTTGCAATTTCATGTGTAAAGATGCCTTAAGCCTATTCCCAATAAAAATAAATAGGGACTTACAAAATTGAAAGAAAGCCAGTAGGTTATTGTCACCCATGTTATGTCTATGCTCTGTTTTAATAGGGCAATAAAATGACTTTTGTCTGGAATATTGTTTATTTGAAGCACAGAAGGGACACAAATGGCACTACAAGGGTGCAAATAAACAATATTTCAGACCAAAGTCAAGGCCAAACTATAATTGGCTAAAATCCATCTGACAATGACAGTCATTTGCGGCCAGCGGAGGGAGTGTTTGCAAGAGGGTGGTTTTGTTTGGCCGCATGTTAGTAATAAAGCTAATTAAAGCTACACGGAATTTGAAAGGAAGTTATAACAAGGATGTGAGGTCACTAGGAATCATAATTAGACCTCTTGCACAGAAGTGAGTGCATTATCCAACCGTGTCATCCTTTCTCCTTTTGTGGTTTTTTCTTTTCTTTTCTCTCTTTCTCATAACAATTCAATTTCATTCTTATTGTTGCTGATGCCTTTTCTTTCACAGCAGTCTTTAGACAAGATTTCCATAAAGAAGTATAGGACTTCTATTCCACCTAGACCAGATATTAGCATTAACTTGTGGAGTATTCTAAAGAATTGCATAGGAAAAGAACTGACAAAGATACCTATGCCAGTAAGTAAACAAAGGGTACACAGCTCTGATATCTTGATAGATCAGAAATTTAGATTATTGAAATAGTGAAAACATTGAATTTTGAATTGTGGATGGGGTAGGGGGATGATAGTCAAATTTTGTATTTTTGTTGGTAAGAAAATACAGATTTTGAACAGTTTCTTACAGAGATTTTCATCTTTTAATTAGGTCAATTTTAATGAGCCTTTGTCAATGCTACAAAGATTGACAGAAGACTTGGAATATTCTGACATACTTGACAGAGCAGCAGCTTGTCATTCATCATTAGAACAAATGTGTCATGTTGCAGCATTCACTGTATCTTCATACTCCACCACCACTAGTCATAGGACAGGCAAGCCATTCAATCCACTGCTAGGAGAGACGTTTGAATGTGATAGGTCAGAAGATAGAGGATGGCGCTCACTTGCAGAGCAGGTATATATTCTTTGTTTGCATGTTACATCATCATGGCCATGTTGATGGTAATTACCAAAAGATTTCTTATTAGGTGCTTTTGTTTGTATCACCAGCATGTCCAAATGATCAAGAAGTTTAGGACAAAAGTATAAAACATGTTAGCACTTTTTAATAAATTAATACAGCTCATCAAAGTTCAGCACAAGCCCTAAAAATATCCAGCTGTATTATACAACTGTCCATTTCTCAAAATTAAAATGCTTGTGTTGTTTGTTAAAATATTCATGAGTTTTCTGCTGCAAAGTCCATTATATACATTTATTTTGAAAAAGTTGTCACAGCTCAAAGCAACAAGTGACAAGTTGGGATCAAGAGCAAATGTGGTCACAGCCAAAAGCAACAAGTGACAAGTCAAGACCACTGAAAGCAAACTCTTGGTAACACATTAGCCAAGTTTTTGGGCACACATTTGAACTTGCAGCCTGCCATATATTGTAAAAAGACTAAAATGACCATGTCTCAGAATGGATGAACAACGTAAAAACTCACCCAAACACTTTGCAATCTTGGCTTGTTGCTTTCAGCTGTGACATATGACAACATTTTTTTTAAATAAGTGTACATTAACCTTTACCTAACTATTTCCAGGTAAGTCACCATCCACCAGCTTCAGCCCTTCATGTTGAGCATAAGGACTGGATCTTCTGGCAAGAATTCACAGCTACCAGCAAGTTCAGGGGCAAATACCTGCAGATCATCCCACAAGGAGTCGCGCACTTGAAATTTATAAAATCAGGAAATCACTACACATGGAGAAAAGTTACTACAACAGTACACAATATTATAGTAGGAAGACTTTGGGTTGATCAGGTAAAATACTACCAAATTCCGTGAAGTGTCAGCAGCCCAAAAAAAACGATCCATCGGATTTTCATTTGGATCGATCGATATGATCACGTGACATTGCATACTTTTACACACGTGGAATGTGGTAGTGATATTTGGCGTGTGAAGTCTGCAGATTAACGATAAGTATGTCAAAATGTTCCATATTTGGCATCAAACTGCAGACTTCACACGCCAAATATCACTACCACATTCCACGTGTGTAAAAGTATGCAATGTCACGTGATCATTTTGATTGATCCAAATGAAAATCCAATGGATTGTTTTTTTCGGGCTGCTGACACTTCACGGAATTTGGTAGTAAATGGTTTTAATCTATAGAGCTATCCTTTGATTTTTAATGAAGGATTTATTTTTTATAATGCTCAAAAGCTGCAGCAATTTTTGGAATTTCTACAGACATTTTTTCATATTGAGATATACTATTATTTGAGTACAACCACATATCTGTGAAGAATTACTATTTAGATCATAATAGCATTTAGTTATCAACTATTTAGTTATTGACTCAGAATTCACTTGTGGCATGAACCATACAAAGGTTGCTAGAGGTATGTTCTCACTGTTCTGGTGGGATGATATCTGCTATTTGTTACAAAATTAAGGCAATTGCATTATACTATTTTTATTTTTATTGTGATATATGGTGTGCACTCTATGTGCTTTCATCACGTGGTGGTCATGTTTCTTGAAACACTACATTTCCCCCATGCATTCAAACACTTCAGAACAATTTCATGCAGCAAAGAACAAAAGTTTTCATTCTTTTGGGAATAAACATGGTTCCCCTGTCATTACTGTGATTCTCAACATTCTGCAATCTCAGTAGTTGTGAACTGCCTGTTGGAATTTGCCAGTCAAAAATATAAAAGTTACTGATTGAATATATTTGATTGATGGCAGCAAAAAAATCCAATTTCATAACAAGCTGTTGAAATGTCTGACTTTGCAGAATACTAAGAATTGCAGTAAAGCCCATAGTATAGCAAAGATGAAATTAGTTTGATAGTCATCTTTTTCACACCCACAATACCTCTTCCCATGTAAACTTTCTTTCTCTTTCTTATCTCTTTTCCCTTCCCTTTACATAAAGATAGCAAACATATATGTATGCTTCTTCATACAATGTTCCTACCAAAAAGAAATTCCAGTGTTACCAATGCACTAATTGACTGCATTTGTTTGAACAAGAATGAATATTGATACTGTTCACAGAACTTTTTATTGATAATCTAACGATAATTCTGGTTTCAGTCTGGTGAAATGGACATAATCAATCATACCACAAATGAGAACTGTCATCTAAAATATGACGCTTACAACTATTTTGGTAGAGACACTCCAAGGAAGGTTAGTACCAGAACTATTCCAAACTCAAGTTTTCCTTGTTCTTCTCTTGGATCCTTGGTGACAAGATTGCTACTTTAAATTCTCTTGGAGCACCAGCATAATGTTATGACAGTCCATTTCAGATTCCTGCTACACACATATTTTCTAGATATCTGGTGTTGTGGCTGAAATATATTGTTAAAAAAGGAATACCCTTACAAGCCTGCAAATTAGTGCCAATCATGGGAGGTTTGTCCAGTAAATTTGAGGTCTTGACTGGCAAACACTGACAGTTAATAGAAAACATTTTTTTTCAGGCTTGCCTTATGGTCTCCATTCCTCACAAATAATTTTTCTTTGATATTAGGTTACTGGTGTGGTTACTGATAACTCCAAGGTGGTACGATATGTCATATCAGGTACTTGGGACCATAAGATTGACTGTGCTAAAGTAGTTTATCATAAGCCGTCAGGTGGTAAAGGAGCAGTGCCTCCATCCTCTCAGAAAGGTCAACCCCAGACCCTACCACCATCCACATTATGGACAAGAGTACTCCCTCCGTAAGTACCACTTATCTGTACTGTCTTTCTGATTGATTGATTGGTAGTTTAATGGATGGACAGGCAGACCAATGGACAAATCACTTGATTGATTGATACAACCATTCTTTTCTGCATCCTAATATCTTGTAACCATTATCATGATGTCACCAAATCACTACATGGGTGTCAAAATAATGAAAAAATGTACAAGAGAGAACTTTTGAATTCTCAAGATAATTGAACTCTGACTAAGGGTGAAGTTGTTCAAGGACCAATTAGTGCTAATCCAGATATGGTTGACAAGACAACCAACATTTTCAGCATTAACATTAACAAAATTAACATTAACAAGTGAACCAGAATTTGATTGAGTAATTATTATATTGAGCAAAAAAGCATTGGATATCTGTATTCATCAACTTCAGCTATGTGATCACGAAAAGAAATGCAGACAACTTGTTTCATGCTTTCTTAATCTTTTGAGCTCCAGTTATTAGATTTCTGTTTTCCTTTTCAGTCGATCAAAGTTATTACTTGAACAGACAACTCAAATTCCATGACATTTGCTGTTTCATATTCAATTTTGATCCTTTGATTATGCTGTTAAATTCCAGAAGGTAGTTTTGTGGACTGATCCTCTTATCCATTGAGTAGCAACACATATAAACACTATCATCTTTAGAAACTTTGAGATGTTGAAATTATTTGCAGAAGTTAGTAATCATAAATGCATACAATAATGAAAGCATAGTAATTATCTCTCATGACAAGTTGTTTCAGAACTTCATTTCCTCTTTATTAGTAAAATAACATGCATAAAATTAAGTATTGTGAAGACAACCTTGTCATTAACAATCAAATCCTTGATATCACTTTTGCCAGTTTTTAAGAATACAAGCACCTAGCTGTCATACAATAGATGGCATATAAACTTTTAAGCTGTGCCATATTTCTGGGTCAAATTGTTCTGTTGACAAAATCTGACGATTAAAAAATATTATCCCCACATAATAGACCTAATCAGCTAACATGTTGCTTTGTATATTTTTGACCCAATTCAAAACCTCTGGGTAGAAGAAATTTTGTTCCATTGCATTTTCACGTGCTATGCAAATACAAAAGATGAATCTTATTCCCAAAAGATTTGAATTGGGTCAAAACGTACATACCGGTAGCAATGCATTAGCTGATTAGGTCTATTAACCTCCTCCTGCAGCAATCAGAATTCCATACAACAATTCCTGCTATGAAGAAAAATTTAGAGAAGTCTTTTCCTCTTGGACTTGAAAATTGTTTTTTCATGTGAGTGGTGTCATCCTTAACAGCTCTGTGGATGTCAGTGTTTCATGAAACCATGAAAATAAGATTACTGATGTGGATTTTCTTTTTTCATTACAGCTCAGAACATGATAAAATGTATTTTATGACTGAGTTTGCCATTACTCTAAATGAAATTGAAGATGGTGTTTCTCCAACTGACTCTCGTAACAGACCTGATCAACGTCTTATGGAGGACGGCAAGTGGGAAGAGGCCAATCAGGAGAAACTTAGAATAGAAGACAAACAAAGGGCATGGAGGCGCAGAAGAGAACAAGAGGCTGCTGATGCCTTGAATGAAGGCATTGTTTTGGAAGGTTACAAGCCTGTTTGGTTTGAACAAATTGTTGACGAACTAACAGAAACTCCTATGCATGTATATAAGGGAGGTTACTGGGAAGCTAAAGAAAAAGGCGATTTTTCTTGTTGCCCTGATATATACTAATTTTCTTAACCCCCCAAAAATATGTTCTTTCAAAACCAAACTGAATCAGCAATATGGTAGTCTGTCATGGTAAAATGTGTTTGTTAGAAATCAAATTTGAAATTAGTCTGATTAATTTTTTCAATTTGAATCCTTACCATTGGTATGACCATCCCATTATAGAGCTCTTAAAAGGTTTTTAGAGTTGTGAGAGATAAGGGTGATATTTCTCGCTTCTTCAAACTAAGTTTTGATTGCAACAGTATTTGTGTTGCAAGCTGGAGGCAATTTGGAAGTCGTGTTTCATTCATCTTTACCTTTTTGTCTGGTATTTTCCAGGGCTGTCCAAGGGTGCCTGTGACCCTTTATCTGTGGGTGTTGCATGTGTTTAAAGGGGAGGGAAAGGAAGGGATGATTTATAGATGTTTTCTGAGATGCACTAGTGCTTTCTTCAAATGTCTTAGGTGGCTTAAAAAGCAAGGTTATTTCAGGCAGTATGAGTAAACAACTACACAGTGATCATAGCAATGTTGGGTATTTCCAGGACTCTTTTTAAAACATTAAGCTAGACTTTACACTATTTTCATTCCAAGTCAATTTTATGTCCCAAAACCAAATGATTCTTTTAAATATTCCAGCATTACAGTCTGAATTCATGGTTCCAAAACTCCATAGTTACTGTTGCTATGTCCCACAAGCCAATTAAAGTCTGCTAGAAAACTGCACACCTGAGATTCTGATCACAAACAGATTTGTACATTTTGTTGGGATTTTTAACATTCTTTAGAAATATGAGAATCAAATTCAAGTAATGCAAGAAACCTTTGTGAAAACAGGCAGTTCATGATGGTGTTTGTGGGACAAGATGTATTCCACTGGGAAAACCAGTGCTACAGTGATTGGTTGGCTATTATTAGAGCTGGAACCATGAATTAGTTAATCATAAAGCAATAAATCTCCTAATATTTGAAAATTTATCTTTTAACATTTCCATTCCTCTAACTTTCCTGTCGATGCAAAAAGTTTTCGTTATTTTATTGTCTTTGATTTTACAGTTTCTGTGCTTTTGTCCTAAATTGCCAATTCTGTCCATGATATTTGATAAAAGTGCTCATGCATGTCAGAAAACAACTATTGGTCAGTGACTGACCATCCAAATGACAAATCCTGTGTACATCCTTGAAACTGTTACCCTGCCACAGTGATTAATTCTGGTTTTGGTATACTTTAGTACAATCTAATAAGATTAGTAAAACTGTATAGGTGATGACAGCATAATGATATCCAACTAGACAAATTAAGATCATAAGTTGGGCTCCAGCAATGTGCACTGCTGTGCAGCAGTTCTATGAACTAAAAATAGGATGTGTAATAGATGTGTGATTTCCAGACATGTCAGACAAATATCATGAACTGTAACTGTACTTTGGAGAAAAAAAGCCTTTTTAATGAAACAGAAGTTCATTGTCAGCGGTATTGCCCATTACATGTGACTGAGCTTTTTGATGATACCTTAGGGTAAACCTAGAGTCCGCTTTTGCCTGACTAAATAGAGTGATTGCAATAAATCAGCAAAATAGAATTTACTTCTGTGACCTAGGGACTATCTAATTATGCCAGGGGGGTTGGGGAGGCAGGGAGTGTTCATGATGTTTTTTGTTTTGTTTTGATGAATCTTGCCAGTCCCCCTCCCCCTGCAGCATAAATATTGAATGGTCCCCTATACAAATCCAGGCATGTGCAAACTGTCATCTCTAATAGCCTACTTTTGATAATGAGATTAAGTTATCACAGATTAAGTCCTGGATAGAGGCTCTGTGGAAACAGAGCTGAAGCTTCACCTTCTTACTAATGTTGAGATGCTCTTTTCATTTCTGGAGTTCATTTTGACAGTGGTGGCAGATTTAAGGGGGTTTGTGGTCACATGACCTGTTTGGGCAAATGGCCTTTTGTAACTTGATTTGATCTTGTTAGGATTTCTCACCCAAAATATTGAAAATAGCTAATTGTATCAACAAGGCCCAGTTCAGATGCTGAAATTTCAATACTGAATCTAATAATTTCAGCTCTGTTTTTTTTATTTGGGACATAAAAAGTTTAAATACAAACTGGGCTATAGACCCATAGAGTATATTTACAGTGAACATTATCAGTGACAGTGTATTGTGAATGTTTCATTGTCAATTGCAATCACTCTGGTGTCAATATCTGCTTTTTGGAATAGATCGCAGGAAAACTAAGAAAATTTCTTTTATTAATGCACTAATAAATCAAATAGAAACTTTTTATTGTTGTTATAAGATGAAATAAATGCTATTAAAATGTTTTGGAACTTTATAGTTTCCTGAGGTTCCTGTTGGGAAGAATGCATTAAATGTACATAGGTTATTCAGGTAGCTGTGTAATACACAGAAAGTCGGACCCATTAACACTAGCATTTTTATTGTGTGACTTAAGCTGTGATGTTATGGTAATTTTATGGTAACAGACTGTACACAAGTTACCACCAATTCAAATGTGCTCGAAATTTAAGTCTGGCAACATGAGCATAAACACAAGCAACATATGCAGACTCAGTATTACAATGATCACCTACAGTCCTTGCCAAAATGTGTTGGCATGATGAAAAATTTAATGGCAATCAAACCCACCCAAAACAACCTCATATATCCATGCCCCCCATTCAATGTTGGGCTAGGGTTGGGTTTGTCTGTTGCCTGGCTTTCCAACAAAAATGACCTGGACAAACATTTCAATCAAACAACATTGAATAGGGGGGGAGGGGGTGGTCCATTATGACGTGAACGTGCCAAGACCTTTGGCAAGGATTGTAGGTGTGAAAAGATAAGCACCACTAATGAGCAGTACACTACTGAGTCTGCATATGTTGCTTGTGCTTATGTTGCTACTGTGAACCAGCATTTAGTGCAAATGTGCGATTTGGGTTGTGATGAATTCACTATTGAAATTGCTGCTCAAGTTGTGTGGCAAAATTGCTAGCATAAGCAGGCCTTTTTTATAAGAAACATCTATACCTAACCCCTAACTGGAATTACATTTTCAGAGGTGAAAATTGAGGATCTGGAAACATACTTATACTTTCTCAAGGAATTTCTTTTTGTCGTAAGGATGTCTCTAATGTGGCTATTGTGTACTATACAGAGACTGTATGGTAAAGTGGTCAGGAAGGTACCAACCACTAATGGTATGGTGTGTGTATTTCATAATAGCCCTCTAATGTCAATATTTTTTTCGATATACACTCACATTAGATTTGTGAGAAGTTTTCAAAACAATATTATAGTTCCTGCATGCATGATTGTATAGGTGGATGTAATGTTTACAAATATTGTCACTGTTGATGTTAATTGCTTTGTTGGATGATCTAATAGATTTTTGGTGGCAATTTAAATGACAATGACTAAAACAAAGTATGTCATTATATGCCCACCTATAATGGCTGAAAAATTCTGTGTGAGCCTTATGAAAAAATTCTCATTAAGTGAATGGTAATCATGCAAGCTCCAACTGGCCAGCAAAAGAGATTAGATCTGGACCATACTACTGAGATCACTTGACTGTTAGCACCGGCAAAATAGCAATTGATCATGTTAACTCACGTGACCATTTGGAGAGCTCCAAATGGTCACGTGACATTAGTTTCCATTTGTATACTTTGATCTGGTAGTGGGAAACTAATGTCACGTGACCATTTGGAGCTCACCAAATGGTCATGTGAGTTAATTGAATTCCAAAATGTGATCGATCTTTATGTCGCGTGATATATTTTGATAATGTTTGCAGTCATGAAAACTACTACTGTAATTTTCAGTTTGATTTCAACTCAAGGTCTGTTTCACAGGTTTATTAACTAACACTTCGCAAGCTGAAATCCTCATAATTATATCATTGAAAATTCATAATAATTTACAACTTTCTTCTGTGTCGTTTTTTACTTGGGCTGCCAATCCTTGTCAATGTTACTTAATGGTACATTAACATAACTGTCCTTTTTTAACAAGAGCAGCCTTCTACCTCATGTCGATTCCCCAGATGTACATTATCATCTGGAAGAGTAATGGAATCTAAATTTCTGTTTATCTGTTGCCTATCTAATCCAAGAAGTATGGAATCTACCAGTTCGTTGAAACACTCATTAACATTTATATTTTGTACTGCACTTGTCTCATAAAATGGAAGACCAAAGTTTTCAGCAAGCTGCTTCCCTTCTGCCCTGCTAACTTCTCTATCACAGTTCAGGTGGCACTTATTTCCAATAACTATTGCTTTGACAGTCTCTGTATTACAGTATTTAACCATATCACTATACCTAGGAAATAAAAAGTCAAAACATGTAATTACTTTCTTAGCTAGAAAAATTCAACTTTGTCTATTCAGCTTTGAGTTAACGTGGACTAGCCACCAGTATGACGTTCTAACATTCATAGAAAACAAAAGTTTAATACATTGTACTCAAAAACTGACACTATTGGGTAGCACGCAGGCTAAACATGAACACCATGCAATACAAAGGAACCTCACCAAGAGCACAATTGATTACAGCTATAACATTAAAAAGTCGTGGATTGTTGCAGCACCAAAGCTACAACACTTATCTTGAAACCAATGCCTTTAGTATTAGTTGCGTATTAACAAAAAAAATTTAATTAAAAATAGCGTTCAGCAAAGAAACAATGCTTTTTACCCTTGATGCAAAACATTTCCCAATATTTAACAGTTCTCCTAAACCCAATGTGTGCCCATTGTATTCTGTTTTCAAAGAATGTCTTCCTATCATTCCCAGGAGGCCTTAGTGCACCACCAAGACTCTCAATGCTTTTATGATTAACTGTCGATCTCTTCACTTAGATTCAATAAACTCTTTATTTAAAGAGGGTAGCACGGAATAGTTACAAACTAATTAACTTGTGCCCCTCTATCTAAATTATACAATTAAAACTAATCCTACGAATAGTATTTATAAAATATCTAGAATAATAGTAATAATTATTATAGAATAATAATAATACAATATGGTGTAGAGTTTGTCTTCAGCTTTTGTTTTGAAATTGCATATTTGATAAGAATGGTTAGTGACACAAGGATTTCCTTCAAAACTTTCATCTTAATTCTACAATGTGGCGTTCACTGATTCCAACTAATATTCAACTGTTTTGCATTATTTTCTTGGATTCTTTTTAACTCTAGAACATTCCCTCCATAAGGTATACCTATTTTTCTGGTACAGACTTCCTATAATATTCAAAATAAGCTAATTACGTCATATATATAGGAAGTAATATAAGAAGCTTATTATAAATTTCACTTCTTACCAGAATAAAAGAGAATGAAAAGATTCTCTATTTGTAATATCATAAACCAATAATACTCCTCTAGCACCTCGGTAATAGCTTGCAGTCGCTGTCCGAAATCTCTCCTGTCCTGCAGTGTCCCATATCTGGAGCTTGATCTTCTTATTGCTTCGTTCTAAATTTTTGACGCTAAAGTCCACACTCATCGTCGAGTCAGTTGAAGGATTGTATTCTTGATTCGTGTATCTGCACAGCAGTGAGGTCTTGCCTGTTCTATAATCGCCGACGAGGATGATTTTAAAAAAGTACTGAGGGTTATCTGTTGAGGATAGCGCCATATTATTGTTTTCGAAACTGTCGTGTCTTCTTGACTTGCACAGGAAGCCCAATGATGCAACTCTAAAACCACAGGTAGACCAACCAAGAGATTATGGTCTCTTGGACCAACTCGGCTGGACCGAAAATAAAACAATTTGATTGGTTGAGGAGAGGCCCGGACTTTTTCATCCGGACCTCTCCGCAAAAGTTACGGACTGTGTTCGAAAGTTTTGTTTGCTATGCCTATAATAAACCATTTATTGACCAAGCTTGTTCGGTCCGGATAGTGAGATATTGGTTGAGTCCTTTTTTCCGTGTTTGTATATATGAACCGAGCCCATAGGGGACGGAAAGGCAATCTTCAATGTACGTTATTGGATGTGGTCGATTGGGCTGGATAACGGTTGTGGAAGGGAAAAGTGGACATACTTGACATGCATAGTCAAACTGGGCGGATGAATTCAGAGAAAACAGTGACGAGATCTTTGGAAGAAGCAGCTGAACCGTAAACCTTTCCTGTGGCGGATCCAAGGGGTTGGTAGTCACAGGGTACCTGTGACCCTCCCCCCTTTCTTACCTTGGAGCATTGT
>JAAAQI020177668.1:0-21598 GCA_011800005.2 Stichodactyla mertensii
AACGCTTAACTTGTAAAGCACTTCTAAGAACAAGGATCAATAAAACGAGCTCGGCAGTCCAGAGATCCCTCGTCGTACCGTAGTCTTACAAAGATAATAAGACGAAAATGGAATTAACATAGAAAAGATTCAATCTGCGATTATTTTGAAAGCAACAATTAAGAGATTATAGAAAAAAAACTGAAGAAAAGATGACGAAAAATGGGAAAGAGATTTGTGCACCGAGAAACAAGCATCTCTCTTTCGCTCAGTGGTAGAGCATCCGACCGGTATCCGGAAGATAACAGGCCCGATTACCGTCTGACAGACTCTGAATTTTCTCTAAAAAGCTTCAAGTGACAAACTAAAGATAATAAAAATAAAAATGACTAAAGATGTTAAATAAAAATGAAAGAGATTAAGATTCGTGCACCATTTTAATCATTTTTTTGGACGAGATGGCCCTTCAGAGGGCTGGAAACATTCTTCATGCACATTATTGGAAAACTAACGACTTCCGGGTCGAATGAAAAGCAGTTTCGTTAAGATTGTTCTTTTTTCTTCTTTCTTTCTGTCTCTGTCTCTGTCTCTTTCTTTCTTTTTTTCTTTCTATCTCTCTCTCTTTCTTTCTTTGTTTCTGTCTTTCTTTCTTTGTCTCTGTTTCTCTTTCTTTCTTTGTTTCTTTCTGTCTCTCTCTCTTTCTTTCTTTTTTTCTTTCTGTCTCTCTCTCTCTTTCTTTCTTTCTTACTTTTTTTCTTTCTTTCTTTCTTTCTTTCTTTCTTTCTTTCTTTCTTTCTGTCTTTCTTTCTTTCATTCTCTCTTTTTTTCTTTCTTTCTTTCTTTCTGTCTCTCTTTCTCTCTCTCTCTCTTTCTGTCTCTCTTTCTCTCTTTCTCTCTTTCTTTCTTTCTTTCTTTCCATTTTCAAAGCAGGAATTGTTGTACGGAATAAATAATTAAATTGACTAACTTAAAGAAGTCCTACAGTGAAGTCAATATCTTATTCTTCAAAGTCACGTCCTGTTCGTATTCAAACTTTCTCAATTCAATTCCAAGATAATTGCTTTTAGTCACAATAAAATCCTTCACGTACTAACTACATCGTCGCTTCAAAATAAGCTTTCACTATTTCCTAAGATCTTTTAGCTGTAGCGATGTTTTTAGAAGTAAAAATGCAAAACAAATACTATACCGTATATTTTTACTTTGAAACTAGTATTATAAACAAAAATATAAGCAATTTTGAAAACTTTTAAATTTTCCCAAAATCTTACCTTTCCTTTTTCTATCCTTTCTTTCCTTTCTCATTTTTCTTTTTCTTTCTTTCTTTCTTTCTTTCTTTCTTTTTCTTTTCTTTTCTTTTTCTTTCTTTCTTTTTTTTTGCAAATCCAATCGTGAAGAGTGAGAGTTATTTTTTATATGAACCATTCCAAGTTACCTCTATCTATTGTAATATTCACACACGAAACACGATATTGTCCCTACGAATAATGATTTCTCACAAACGAACAATAAACTTATGGAAACATGCTGCGTTTGTACCCAAACTTTCTAAATGTAATTATCTTTCCTTTTTCGCTATTTCTTTCTTTCATTTCTTTTATTTTTAGAGTTTGGCTATCACTATAGTATGGAAACTTTTCCCTCAGACTTACTCTTTCTTTCTTTCTTTCTTTCTTTATTCCACTCAGTCATTGTCTTCTTCATTCTGTCTTTCTTTCTTTTTTCTTTTAATCTCTCTGTCTCATCATTCCCCCCCTTTTGGCTTCTCTTTAGAATACACCTCACATTTTCTTCACTTCGAAATTCCATCTTTTCAAACCCTCAAGTAGTAGTATTTGTCTTATCGGCTCGTTTAGTGGATCTCTCTTTGTCATTCAAACCAAGTGTTGCCGCTAAGATTGTTTAAAAACCCTTTCCATAGATTGAATAGTTTTTGAATATCAAGTGAATATTAGTGTTTTTCAGTTTTTATTGAATTCCGCATTGGCGTCACTTTATTTATTTAAGCGATTGACACATATTTGGCCCATAAAACTAATATAACGTTGCAAGATTAAGGAATAAAGAAAGATGTTTGTAAACTTTATGGCTTTATGGAAATGTCACTGTCTGAGTAATATGAAGAAAATCATGCAACATATTTATACAAAACAAAAAATTAGTTGCAAATATAGAAATTTGATTGCAAAGAAAAAAGTTATATTGATACTTTTGCCTTTTGTAAAATAATGTTTAAATTTCAGTCGCCTGAAACTCACAGTGATACAGTATGTTATGAGATCTTATTAACCATTGACACATGTTTCCTTAAAAGAAAAATGAAAAATACAGAGGAATTAAAAGGTGATCTTAATATGAAAAGTGAAAAGATGGAAAATGAAATATGAAATTAGAGTTTATAACAGCTGTAACAGTAAATAATTTATTAACGCAACCCTTAATAAAATTTGAATGCATATTTTCAAAGTGTGAGAATGAAAATGAATTAATTTAAAATAATTCACAAAATTCCTGTAATTTGTTATTTTGACGCCATGAAAAATACCTGCCAAGCGGATGGAAATGCAAAGCAGAATTTCGAACGTCTTTCGAACGAAATTAGAACGTCTATCAATGAATTTCCAACTTACGAATACGATATCTAATACGGACTTGGAAATATGTGACGTGAAATATAAAATTCTTGTGCGGTTGTCAACTTTACTTGAGTACATGGACACCGAACCAAGTATTGCTTTTTCAAAACAACTGCATGAATAATACTCAATACTGGTTAAGCTAAAGTGTATTTAGTATTAGTGGAAAACAATACGACAAATTCTACCTGTTCCGTACTTTCCTGTGGCCGTAACTACGCGTTGTGATTGGGTTAGAGCAATTTTACAGCAGGTATGCGGTACGGTATGCAGTAACACTGAAATGGCTTCCCATAAGAACGGTTATCGTACGAGTGGGAATGTACGGTACTGACTTACAGCACGTACACGGTACGGTATGCAGTAACACTGAAATGGCTTCCCATAAGAATGGTTATCGTACGAGTGGGAATGTACGGTACTGACTTACTGCACGTACACGGTACGGTATGCAGTAACACTGAAATGGCTTCCCATAAGAATGGTTATCGTATGAGTGGGAATGTACGGTACTGACTTACTGCACGTACACGGTACGGTATGCAGTAACACTGAAATGGCTTCCCATTGTTTTCGTGCAGATCATCCAATCACAACGCGTAGTTACGGTTACGGTACGGCTATCGTACGGTTACGAATTTGCCGTTGCGTTTTCTGCTCATTGGAAATATGCTCTAATGCATTACGTACAGTGTTCCGTACGCCACGCGCGCATTTGATAACCACTCCATAATTAGTCTAAACCAGGTTAAACTAACATCTTTTAAATTAAAATTTACAAAAAATAATAATGATAAAATAAAGTTCAAAAGAAAAGAAAAAAACACGACACGTAATGGCAAATTTGTCCGAGACAAATGTTCTTGAGTTTGTCTTCTATCTGGAAACTCTTTCAGAGTAAGAGTCTGTTCTGTTAATTCCAAAGGATTTTGTGCCTGTCAACTGGCGTTTCTAATTTTAGTCCAACACAAATCCATCAGGATAAACAAAAGTAGAGAAAAACAGAACAAAATAATGTCGAATAATAATAAACTTCTTCGCTACATGGTTAATAATATAAAAACAATTCCGTTGCTTCTTTTTTGTTTTGTTTTGTTTTGTTGTTGTTGTTGTTGTTGTTGTTGTTTTTTGGAATGAAAGTGTAATTGCAAACAAATGGGCGACGCATCCCCCGATTAATTATCGTATATTTTGGCGGTAATATCAAACGCTACCATTGATTTCCTGTATATTAGAACGTTCAGAAGAAATTAATTTTTCCTCGTGTTGGCAATCTAGCGATGTTATGAGGGTGCGCCAATACAAGTCGAACACAATTGTTGTGTAAGTTGTTCTGAAATTCGTTTTATAGCCTGATATTCATGAAATAATGAGAATTTTTAAGCCTAAAAGTGCTTAAAAAGTTATTTTTCAGCACCATTTTCCCTCCTTATGTCTTTCTTTCTTTCTGGTAAAATTTGTGCGGGATAAATAAAGATCGCTCACTCATTCATTCATTCATTCCCTTATTCATTCTTTTTCTTTCTGTCTGTCTGTCTGTCTGTCTGTCTAGTCCCACTCTTCGATAATCGTGACATACAACAAAACTAGTTAATCATTAAGCTAGGTGTTCCAGAAACGGGAAAAAAATAACGGTAAAACAAACTTGAAATTAATTGTCGGAAAGATTACACGGGTTGTTTCAATTTGGCTGTCACCAAGTCATGACATTTCATTAGATTTTTTCCATCCAAAAAAAAAAAAAATTATTATTATTATTACCTTCGGGCAAAAGCAACTTACATCACTAAACGAGGAAACCTTAGAAATTCGAATTTTATAATTTGCAGATGATTTTGAATGGCCTAAAACGATAAAAAAGCTGCATATTGTTCATAAAAATATCAGTTGTAGACATTTTTGATGCTCAGCACAACCATCGAAGCCCCTTTTCTCAAGTGTTCCTGTACATGAATACTTAATTTGAAAATTATAGATAAAATATTACTTTCCATTTCAAAAATTATGTTTTTTCCTCCAAAGATTTACTATCAAAACGAAAATGTGAAGAATCCAAATTGAGAAAAACGTTTAACACAGTTTGACTTACCGTGCGCTTAAATCCAGCGATCCAAGAATCGAAAAATACAATGAAATGGCGGGTTGATAAGCATTAAAACCTAAACCTGCTTCATACATAATAAAACCCTTCAGGTGAAGTGTATTCTCACGAGTTTACGCTAGGACA
Organism: Stichodactyla mertensii; assembly: GCA_011800005.2. Lineage (NCBI taxonomy): Eukaryota > Metazoa > Cnidaria > Anthozoa > Actiniaria > Stichodactylidae > Stichodactyla > Stichodactyla mertensii. Next base: position 4,843 of record JAAAQI020177668.1, read on the forward strand.
GGTGTTACTATACAACGAAGAATTTGGCATCGTAATAAATGAAATTATATTAAAATCTGGTTAAGGAAAAGATGTTACCAGATAAAACCTGCGCTGTGCGTTTATGACGCATGGACTTACACCGTTTGAAACATTTCTATTGCGAACAACGGGGATAGGCCTTCACGAGAGCGACCACCATACGGGGACGAGCGACCAGTTTTATAATTGAATGCAACACGAAAGACCTCTATTTGCCAACCATCACACATGACCAAGCGACCAGTATTGTAATTCAATGCAACACGAAAGACCTTTCTTTACCATCATACATGGCCAAGCCACCAGTTTTATAATTCAATGCAACACGAAAGACCTCTCTTTACCGAACACCAGAAATTAATAGAATATTCTTGCTTTTTCTCACCTTTTAAACTAATTAAACGCGACTATTCTTTTCTTCCCAGTACGATTGAGCCATTTCGAGAGCATTCTCTAATATTTCAGTAAGCGTACTATATTAGCCTGGCCTCGAGGGGTTGCGTCGCTCACGTTCGGAACCAAAACAACGGAGCTGTTTACTGCATCGACATCCTCATCTTCATTGACTGATATTAAACTGTGCGTGTACATAAAGCGTTAAAAATGAAATGAAAGTTAAAGTTTAATCTCCTTACCTTTCTAATCTCGCACTTAGTTTTGGCAATCGAAATATGTACAGTAATGTTAGTGAAATAAATATATAGGATCCAGGATTCTTTTTGCAAACGTGGTCATAAGATCTGAAATACTGACAAATTCTATTTTAACTATGTGTAAGTTTTTAACTTTTGTTTCTTATCAATTTTTTTTTTCCCCCAGAGGGAAATATTAGAAACAGGAAAGCTATTGAGATAAATTCAAAAACTTAATGAGTTAAGAAGTCAAATTCATTGAAAATATTCCGTTAAGCTCAATATTACGTACCACAGCTGGTACAATTGATCAAATTTGCCCTGAAGAAAGTATGTTCGACAGTATCTATCCCAGCCAATCCAGCAAATGTCGTGCTACAGTTTTTATAGGATATTAGATGATGACTCAGCTACGCATCTATGATTTCCCAATTAACTCTTCTTTTTCCTTCTCCCCTAAGACACATTTATTACCCAATAAACACATGGTGCAATAGCGCTGCACGTCAGTGACGTCACAACTCAGACAAACAAACCTCAGAGAAAAATTTTTTTTTCATTCTTGAGTCCGATTTCTGCTGTTTGGTTTTTAATGACAACTTTTTTTGAAAAAAAAGCAATGTTTTATAAAATAAAATAAAATACAACGAAATCAAATGTATGTTTCTCCGTGTTCTTTTCAGTATAATTTAGTTTGTCTGAGTCATTTTTTTTAAAAGAGGGCTATTTTAAGAGCCGATGCGCAGCGCTATTCATAAATCCACTCCATTCAATAGCCTCACCAAGCAGGGCGTCACAGTTTTCCCAAAGGAATAATGGCAGGTTCGACAAACAACATCACGATTTCAGGAATATTTTAGCTGTTATTATGGGGGGTACCCTTGGATGCGCATGTGATAATGATTGATGATAATTATTATTATACTATTATAATATATTATAATTAACTATATAATTTATCTTAGTTTTCTTAAATATTTATTGGGTAGTCGCTGATGTAACTTATGTTATAAGGTGCCAATAAAATCATGTCTGTCTGTCTGTCTGTCTGATAATCACCATCTTGGATTAAGGTGGCTGACCACCATAGAACGTTCGATTTGTGCGTGCGCACAAAAAAGCTCATTTCCTTCAAAATTTTGTTAGGGAACCATACACGTTTTGAACTTCAACAGGGCAAAACCCTCAAATTTTGCACGGGACTCTATATTTTTCTTTCAATTTCCCTTAAGAACAGGCAAAAAACAATCTTTTTACAAAGTTTGAGAAAAACGTAATAACTTTAACTTGTTGTGTCAGTTTTTGTTGTTATCTTTTGAGAGCAATGCTGAATTTAGAGCTTATTCTAAAAGCGTTCTTAAATATTTTTACGCAGATCTCAGAGATATTGTTTAAAGCTGATGTTCTAAGAAAATTACTTCCATAGCTTTTTCAGTTTTTGAGTTACAAATTATTTTGTGCGAAGCTTGGTTTTCGCCATTTTTCTTTCCAAAACTTGTCAAGATGGTAATGTTCAAAATTCAATATTTCGAAAACGAGCTTGGGACACTTTAATTTTCTTCTTTTATTTTGAATCAGCGTTAAATTTTGTATAATATAGCTTTCTAAGAAAGTTTTCTAATTACTTTTTGCTAAAGTAGTCAGTCACCTTAATATTAATTGATTTTGACCAGCTTATTGAGTTTAATGTTAAAACCAGCATTAATAAGTCGCTAAAAACCGAGGTTAGTTTTAGCTTTAAGCAGAGATCAGACAAGTGTAGGTACTAGGTGCGCACCAATCAGAACAGCCTCGTACCTGAAAGAACTACCAACGCTTAATATCAGTCGTCATTCTCACAAGTAACGCTTGAGAAGATAGACAAAAAATCTTGTTCTCAAGGGAATGACGCAATCCCCCTAAGATTAAGATGATAAGAAATATAGCCCGTTTTACAATCACAGGCTCGAGTCGTTACATTTTCTCGAGGGATTTTGGAAGGCAATTTAAGTTAACCCAAAAATCAAGCCCTCCCGAAAAATAGTCTGGATTCTAAGAACACTTAGAAAAACCAAAGATGAAAGACTGAGTAGAATCGCTTGATAAAAACATTGATTTCGTATAAAAAGTGGAAAAAATCTTGCATTTATGCATTTGTAACACATCCTAAGGCATGTGAAATCAATCTATGTACTTACGGGTAATCTGCAGTGGATGTATCAGCACAAAACTTCTTTTTTTCATGAACTGAATCCTCTCTAGACTTATATTTTTAGAAGTCAACTCAAAGGAAGTCGTAAACTTTACAAAGGGTGTAACGGGAACTGAATACTGGAGATGATTAGAATCATGTTAGTCTCATTTGCTTGCGCCTCTCCTAATTTTCAAAAAGGTTTAATTATGTTTCTTGAGGCCCTCACGCAAAGCCATTAATATTGCAAACTAACTGCACGAAATCGAAAACATTCGCACAAACAGCTCTATACTCTGTTATCAGAGAATAGAGAACTTAACGAGAACTCTGTTAGGAGTATGATACCACGCAAAGAGCTGCACCAGATGGAGTTGGACTTTAGAGCTAAAATACTCAATGCAATTAGTGATAGCTTTAAAAAGAAAGAGCGCTCTCATTTACGGTATTTATTCGTTTATATCAGTGGGTGGCGTGCAGTGCAGTGTTAATGCGCTGCCTCTCACCGCTGTAGTCGGGGGTTCAATACTCGGACTCGCTATCACATGTGAGAAGAGTTGTTTGTGGTTTTCTCTTGTGGTTTTCGAGGGTTTTTCTCCGGATTCTTCGGTTTTCCTCTCTCAGCAAAAATCAACATCTAAATTTCACGTTAGATGGGAACCTCGTTCTCTTGTGATTGACCCACGTTGTTTTATAACAACGAGAACTTCGTAGATTTAGAACACCTATTTTCAAGGGGGGAAAATTGATGATAGCTTCAAGATACAGAAATTAATTAAGCGATATTAATATTGCTAATACAACGGGTGAAATGGAATAGCTGCCCATTTAAGTCGTCGTGTGTACTTTTTCAAGCGTCGATCACACGAGGAAAGAGCTCTTTGTTTGTTCTTCTTCAAAATGAATTTCGATTTAAGAAAATGCGTGAACTTAACTCGACAACAAAGCAAATGTAACTAATATTCTTAAAAGATATGAATATCGCGAGTGACCATTATCTCTAGATCTTATTTCTAACAAGAGCCGACTGGATCTTATTTATCGACCCCCCTTGAAGATCAGAGAAAACTAGTCTAGTCTTTTGAGGAAATAGATGGTTATTGGCGGCGTCTTTAGTCTCTTAATGTTCTCCAATACAGCATCGAAAAAAATTAGCTATAAAAATAGAACGCTGGTTCTATATTTATAGAAGGTGGTTCAGTGACTCTACAGACAATGCACCATTAGTAATGGTCACGTGATTAATCATTTCCTGTGCCACATCTTGGCAGCGCAATTGATCGTTTTCTAGACGTGCAATGCATTATTTCTCGAAATGGAAGTCTTCGAGTCATCATAGAATAGTTTAAAAATTTCTTGAATTTTCACCCATTTGATTGAATGACCACAAAACAATGGTTTCAAGTCGAGGCTCGAATAGATAAACCACAGGGAGCCCAAGATCGACTTTAGTGTATTACAGTAAATGCATGTGGCAAAAGAATAGGGTCAGTGCGAAGGCATCTTGAATAACAATGGAAAAGCCTAAACAATAAAACTAAATTAGAAAAATTATACAGCTTCGTACTTTAGAGTCACTCAAAAATGTGAGTTTTATCCCTTTAGTTGTAAATACAAAAACAGGCTAAAGTAAATTACAGATAATATTTCACGGTCAAAGCATTATCCTCAGTTGGCCAAATGGCTTTGTAGAATTTTTTTTTTAAACAGCGCCTCCTGTAGATTAGAGATTACTTTCTACAAAAACACCCAGATAACGTCACATAATTTACATATCAAGATCTTCAAAGCCTTATAAAAAAATGTCAACCATTACCAGCAAAATCAAACTGTCTTATCACAAGCTTTGTTCTCTACTTTCGCATGCCCCATAATGCTTTGCCCTTTGGGGGGTAAACGACAAGAGAAACCTTAAATATGACCATAAAGATTAACCAGAAGGGACGAAAAAACAGATAATAATGCTTATGGATATACCAGAATTAACCAAAACCAGAAAGAAAGAAATTCGACAAGATTATGAGTAAATGTCAAGACATTTCTTAGTAAGTCCCTACATTGTCTTTAACACTAAACATTTTTGATTTTCCTGTGCGAGTGAATGAACTCTGATTAAACTGCTAGTCAGTGTTTCACTGATGATAGCAAACCTACTCAACATCTGTAATGAAAAATTTTCAGTTTTCTAACAATTTTCTTTTCAGTTACCACCCAAAGCGCAAAGCATTATGGGGCAAGCGAAAGTAGAGAATAAAGACCAGATAGTTTTTAAAATATAGTTGTAGGCATTAGGGGCACTTTAATTTGGAACAGAAACATCCCAGAAAGATATCGATCAAGACAGTCTTACTTAGACTGATCTATTTATGAATGATATTCAGCTATCATTTTGATCCAGAGTGATAATGATTGTCTGGAAGTCCTAATATCGTGTACTGATAGCTGTTCTTTGAGGAAAATGCGACGCTGTAACGTCAAAATAAGACGAATATAAGTTGTTTTTCAGCAATAGACCCCTTGCAGCAGTACCCAAAGCAGTTTATTTTGTCAGGACAAGACAATAGAATATTATTCCCTGAGAATCAAATATTGAAAGTATTCCATTGTTTTCTCCTCAAAAATGAACTGTGAATTGCTGCAAGGGGATTATATCAGACAGACATCAATAGATCACGTGCCTAATGCGACAAAATCATTGGGGAAAACTTGGTCAGCCCTTCATGTATGAACACACGAGTTGCTACGAAAGTAGAACGACAATACAACACAATGAAATAGATAACAATGAAAAAATTTGAATGACAATGCACTGTTCCTACATGAAGGGATGACCGAAAACTTAATAAGTTTATATTTTTCAGTGATTGTGCTGGCTCTAGAGAAAACATTTGTGCATGCTCAAAGTCTGTATTATGAAAATATTATATTTGCATGAACACAATAATTTTCATGTGCAGTGAAGGATAACAAGCTATTGTATTTATGCAAAGTGCCCCTCAAAGTCGGGTAAAGAAACTAGTGAATATATTCAAACTTGTTCATATTTTTCTGCTCCCTGTATTGCGTAAGTTTTCTTGTTTCTTTCAAAGGGTTTTTGTTTGTTATTAGAAAAAAATTGGGAAACTTCGTAGTGAGCCCCTAGAGCTTTTCCGAAATGGCTTAAAGGAAAGACAGCTTTCTAAAGGCAGAACATGAGGAGGATTTTTGTCTTCCAACTCAGTAAGACAGTCTTCACGCAAGCATGACGCACACCAAACAAATCGATTTCCTTTCCTTGTGTACACACTAAATTGTCTTTGAAATAAGAATGCTTTCATCGTAAACCAACACCTCTAATTTTTACACCTGCTTCTGTTTTCTAACCTGTTCTTTTCGAAACAGGCACGACCTCACGCGTGTTTACGTGAGGATAAAAGATAAAACCCATCCCTAACAAGTCCGTTTGTTCTTATCAAGGAAGTACGACGAAAACGTCCGTACGGGGGTCTTTTTTATGCAATTCGTTCAGTCGACGTCAGAAACTACGCCATTGTGCTTATGTTGGGCACGAACGTGTTGGGTTCAAGCAAAAAAGAGTGATTAGACGTCGCTCGCTTTTGTTATCGATTCGCCAAAGGTTTTCTTGCGCGGTGGCTGAAGCCGGGTAGGAATTTTTACCCGGCCGATTTATCCTCACACTGAACGCTCTTCAGCATGAATTCACCAGCCAATGAGCAAAGTTTTTTCCGCTTAAGTCCAGGAAGCTTGAGTGACTGCAGCAATTTTGAATCTCACAAAATCAAAAAAACTTAACATTTTTCTCAAGGTTGTTCACTCATTTAAATCCAAAAGTTTTTAGAGTTCGCTTACAGTTCCGGAAAAATTTGCAATAAAATTTCACAAAAATTCTTATTCCATGGTCTTTTCCAGGTTTATTATTCGCTGGTTTCTTATTATGGACTTTGAGGGTCACTTTGCATAAATACAATAGCTTGTTATCCTTCACTGCACGTGAAAACTTTTGTGTCCCTCAAATTTGATGCAAATGAACCAAAACGAAATGCTTTATGGGTCGTAACGAAAGCAGTGTATTATTGTATTGTGTTGTTCATTCTAGTTTTATGAATATATTACATCAACCGAAAGCTGTAGAGTCTATCCGTTATCTAAGATAGTGAACAGGGTGCATTGTGGTCTATTGTTCATCATGCCTTATATGGTGTTGCTTGTATCAAAGCTAGACCACAATGCACCGTGTTTGTCCAACACAGAAAAAGCCCACGAGAAACTGTTCGTCTTTATGGCGCCACGGCCTACAAGCTGATTAAAGGAAAAAGGTTTTTTAAGAGTTTTCAGAAACTACAAACAATACCTGGCTTGCAATTGGTTGAACGTAGTGGCGTGTTTGCTCGCTCATTTTGAAGGTCACAAAAGGCTATTGTCCTTTGCGTCTCGCTTTCAAGCACTTCAGAACGAGGTTGACAGAACAAAGGACTTTATTTTCATGGAAGTAAAAATGACCGCCCAGTCTGTTGCCCACTTGGAAATCAGGCAAGGTCTTGGACCAAGTACAGCTACCAGAATGCTTTGCCTTGAAAAAAAGAAAGTACGCAAAGGATTCTTGTAGTTGTAGTATGTAAATGCAAATAGACCGATAGAAAAACTAGTCCGGTGTACAAAAGCAGCAGATATAGGAATCCTTGACTTAAGAGTTTCAAGAAATTTGTTCGAATATAAACAATACTCAAACACTCATGAATAATTGATGAGCATTTGGACCTATCAAAAGCCTCAAATAAGCCACATGCATGAGGCTTTATACCTGGTAAAGTCTTCTTTATATGAAGAATACTAATGAAGGTGAAATTTTATTTAAAGAAAACTAATGAATAAAGTATCACCCACGTTTATGTGAAGACTTTGTAAGTTCCTAACAGTTCGAACTAACGAGCTAACGCTCCTCTCTTAACCTGAACGTGTTGTCTTACATTTATGGGAGCCGTTTCTGTACAGTGCGGATGCCCGTGATGTAAAAGCTTTCATCAAACTATAATTTTGCACTTCTTTTACACCTTCTATCAAAATATCGTTAAATACTTGAACTTAATTATGTATGCGTTTGAAGATGTTCAATAAACTCGCAGATCGTGTGTGTCCTCGTGGTTATAAACCCGATAAAACACTCCTGCTCGTTTATTAAACAGTACTTACGAGCTTCAAAATGATTGAGCTAGCAAACAAGCCACTACGTTCAACCAATTGCAAGCCAGGTATTGTTTGTAGTTTCTGAAAACTATTAAAAAACATAACATTATGCAAGCAGCATAATGGCATTTACCTTTTTCCTTGTATAGGTAGGTTCAAACTTGCTCAAATTTCACTCATTAATGATTTTTATGAGCTCTTGTTAAAACACAGAACAATAGCAATTCTAATTGGACGTCATATTGGCATTCGGTGTAGCAAGGTAATTTCACGCCCTCTCGCTGGCCAATTTGCGTTCCATAACGTGCAGTATTTTTGTGTTCGCCTTGCCATGTAATAAACATCCGATTAACCTCGCTTGCTCCTTCCGTACCTAAGTAATGGAACCTCGTTTTCCCCCCGCATTTTATGGCTCGCGTGCTACGCGCTTGGGCCATGAGGCAGTGGAAAAAAAACTCGGTTATGGTACGGCCCTTGCGCTCGATTAAGAAGAGGTATATATCTCATCTGTTACGAGTAAAAAATCAAAAACCCGAAATAATAGTCAAGGAAAAGACCTCTGTTTTGAAATATGAAAGCATTATCACCAGCCCGTACTTTCGGAGCTACTTCAATAGAATAACAACGTAATTTCAAGCAAAATACTGCCGGTAAAGACTGGGTACTGGTAAACAAGATAACTACACTCAAGAAAAGGAACATGACATATGAATGATGTTGATGGTCGATTTAGCGAAGTGCTTGCTGATCCTAAATAGGCAAGTGGTCGCTTAAGAGAGGTGCCCAAGTTGTCTCCTACTGAGTTGATAGTCCATAAAGTAAAGGCGTAGACAACTCGACTTAGACAGTCAAAGAAGCTTTTAAAATGCTGTTTAGAAATGAATTAACTGACAGAACGGGATTTTAGTATCCTGGAGCTACTGTTAAAATGTTAAAAGTAAAGATCGATTGAAAACAGTGATAAAAATGATGTGAGTGCTTTGATGTGAGTGTGCAACCTGAGTTTTGGATCACGTTTCTTTCTACCTTCCTTCAGTTTCTTCTTTTCCAAGCAAGTCTTCCTTCTCTTTCTTTAATCTTTCTGTCTTCCTTTTTTCCATCTTCTATCCTTTCTGTCTTTCGTTCAGACCAACTGACCAAGTACTTCTTCTTTTCATCATTTTCCTCCTATCTCTTTCATTCTTTGTTCCTTTTTTTCTTTCATACTTTCCCTTTTTCTTTTTTTTTTCTTTTCTTTTTTTTTTCTTTCTTTCTTGCCTTTATCCTTTCTTTCCTTCCTTCTTTCTTTCTTTCTTTCTTTCTTTTCTTCCTTCCTTCTTTCTTTCTTTCGTTCCTTCTTTTTGTCCTTCCTTCCTTCTTTCTCCCTTTCTTTCTTTCTTTCTTTCTTTCCGATCAACTGCCCATGTTTGAAGCCCAACAAAAGCCCCGCTTACATATTTGACTCATAGTTCTTTCCATCTAACGAACACCTCTCCAGTTTACTCGTTGATGTAATCAAATCCTCAAATTAGTCGACAAAACCGTTCAGGGGCAAAATATAAACCGCTTAGGCTGGTGTCGCAATAAATAAGAAGTTGTCACCAGACGATCCAACAGCTTGATAACATCACATCCGCTGTGATATTTTTTTCGGTAAACTGAAGCGTAAATGGATACGCATTTCAGAGCCCCTAACACTCGGCTCAGCCAAGGTACACAAGAGGATGGTGCAAATTAAAATCAAAAGATAAAGATAAAAACGACAGCAAATCAAGTTAATTCCGTTTTTTTCTTCCGTGAACGTATAGCCGGGAAAATACTACTAAGATGTGGAGCAAGATGTTTCTTACTGAGCCTGTAATGTTTGCCTTGATATTCTATCGTTATTTTGACACTTTGAAAAAATGAATCGATTTTAACAACAGTATCAATCAATGATGTAAAAAGATTTTGTCGTAAAAAGAGCAACTAAGTTTCTCGTAGATTTGAAATTCGTGCAAAATATCTGTTTCTGGCAAAGAAAAATTGCTATTAACTCCATGTTTTTGTTCATTCTGTTTCGAATTCCTTTAAGTCCTTGTTTTAGCGAAGAGCGCTAGAGAAAAGTTGGCTTTTAGTATCTCTTAGCAACGAGACTATCTCCAAGATTGTATGAACGATATATTGGTCTCTGCGCGATAAATGCTCATTTACACTTAAAAAGAACTGAGCGCTAAACAGAATCGCTACTGAATTTCATTCATTCAATCATAATCATTGTATTACTAATTCTACTGTTTTCTTTCTTTCTTTTCTTTAATTCTTACGGCAGAATCAACTTCATTCGTTTGGTCATTTTCTTAAGAAGATAAGACGTCTTACCTCACACAAAGTTGCCAGCCTGTGTAACGCATCTCTCTCGGGCTCGTATCGCTGTATATTTTGGATATCGAAGCGATTATAAAGACCACAAAGTCCTTATTTACAAAACAACCGAAAAACCTAATTCTAGAATAAAATAATAAATATCCATATCGTGTGAAAATAAAAATAATGCTTTAAATAGACTGGAAATACGCGGGAAAATTGTTATTAGATACGTAGGGATAAAACAAACAAACCGAAGTTGTTAAATAAAGAATTTTGAAAAGATTTTATAAAAAAAGGAAAACATTAACAAAGAAAACCCTGCTTTTCAGGTGCTGCTAAAATTGAATATCTTGGTTATTTGAGATTTTATCAAAGCAATTAAAAAGCAACTGCAAATATTCCCGCTACAAAACGTGTAAAAACTAGAATGACATAAACGTGATACTCAGAAACAGAAAACCAACTTAATCCTCAAGAATTCGGGGAAATATTGAATTGGAAAACGACATGTGAAAAGAAAGATTAGTATAAAACCAAAACAAGCAAAAACTGTTTTGTGAGAAAGCAAAAAAGAAAAAGCGCGCCTTGCTTCTGAACACCGTGATTGCGAATATCATCAGTTTAGACTAGATTTGAACCAAAAATCAAATAAATAAAGTAGTAAAACGAAAGCCTTGCTTGGTTGCTCCTTTGAAGGCGATAAAAACGATATAACGGGCGTAAAGATAATAAAACAATGAAATAAAGCGATAGTATCCAATATCCTGAGCTGAACTACATGAGATATCGCTATCAAATTTTCTTTTTCTACCTACGAGTGTATGTACGATTGTCAGCTATTAAACTAGGCCCTCGTTGATAGCTATTAATATCATTCAAGTTTAAGGTTTGTTTTAGCGTATGAATTTTAGAATGCAATATCCGGAAACAGGTGCTTCGTTTAAAACGAGAAGGAAAAAACCCGGCAGTAAACAGATATATACTTGCAGAAAACAACCGTAAAGTAATTGTTTTCGCTTGGAGCGGCTTTTGGAAGTTCGTATTTTCGAGACATTGCATTTCCTTCGAGGAAAAAAGGCATATGCTTCGTCAAAATCAAATATCTTGACAATTGTCTTAAGAAGAAACAGGGATAGGAATAAAGTACATACCGATTTTATGAAGAAATTTAACAGTCCAGGATTCTTGTTAGGAGTACAGAGCAAGGATATTCATCTGGGATCGCAATGGTACTGTTTAAAGCTCACTGTATCTGGTATCACACTGAAACACATAGAAAAAAAAAACACCTTGTTAACCAAAGAATAAGATACAAAATTCACCCCAAATTAGGTGTTTAAAATCCGATGGTCTAACCGGCAAAAGATTTCACCTTAAAAATCGCTTCTAACGAGGGCTTCAGAAGTGTTTTGAGAGTTTCTACGAGAAAAGGTAGAGGTCGAATGACAGCGATTCAATCATATCACAAACTTCGTCGTCTGCTATTTGTTTGTAGAGACAGCGCTGGAGAAGGGGTCTTGATCATTTTGGCACTTTAGACAATTTATTTCCAACTTCCGATATTGATAATTCAGCTCGAATACATTTCAAATATTCGCCTCTAGCGCCGAGTCTTCACAACACCAAGCGCAAAAAAATAGTTTCAGCAGTCGTATTTTTTCTCGCCGTAATTAGATCTGGTCAAGTTTTGGTTTCCATTGTTGAATTATTGTTTGACTGGCCACGTATTGAGTGATTAATTCTTCCGCTTATAGAATGAAAAACGCGCGAGCCACACGCATGGGGGTTAATTGAAATCGAAGGAAATTGAATATGATTTAATTATTGTTTTCGTTTAATTTGATAAAAAGGGATAGGAGGTAAGAGAAAAATATATAAAAATTCATTAATTGTAAAAAATAGGAAATGTGTGAAATGAAAGAAGTAATTTGAAAAGTAAATAAACAAAATAGCAATTGAGCAATACTTAAAAGTTAAGAGGAAAAAAGCTAGATGTGGAAGGAGTAATGAACGAATGAAAAAAGCAGAAAATCAGAAAATGTTTTGGAGTAATAAAAAAAAAGAAAGAAATGAATGGATGGATGGATGGATGGATGGATGAAAGGACGAAGAAATATAATGAACTGAAGATAGAGAGTAACTAAGAGTGTAATTGGAATTGTGCAGAAGAAAATCTAAGGAGCGCAAGAAATAATTAAAATAAGGATCACAACAAAATATGTAAAATGAAATAAACCTCAGACTGAACGCAAAATAGGAAACAAAATAAAACAAAATATAAGGTAGCCGGATAAAGAAAGAAAAAAATATAAAGTGAAAACAAAAGAGAGTTGTCAGTTAAAAGTGTAAAAATTAAGCAAAATTAAATTAAAAACAAAAACAAAAACAGTGTTTTTCTTTACCATGTTATAGCTAATATGACACATTACAAACGACGAAACTATTACCACATCAATCCCTCAGTCTTTAAGTCTCTTAATGCTTCTCGGCTGTCAGTCCATTTTTTAAATGGTTTTTTGACACATCTTTGTAAAATATTTAGGCTAAAAGCTATTCTAGGGACTTTTTTTGATATTGGTTGTGTTTTTATTTGCCTATAATTTGGAGAGATCTCGAACTTGACACTGCTCTGACAACATTTGTCATGCGACGAAAACCATTAAGTACCATCACATCACGTGACTGAACAATCTGACCAATCACATCGACGGACAAATCTCTTAGTAAAAAATTCCAAGAGCTCGTAAAATAAATGACGTAATTTAGATGTTTGTCCAATGAGACTTGAGAAAAACAAACATTGCTTAAAATGAATGACGTGTTAGGCAATACTGGCCAATCAAAATAGAGCAAGACTTTTAGTATTGATAAACTGTTGACATAGATCGGTTTTAAGTTTTTAAACTAAAATGCAGAGTTTTTGACGCAAGTATTGCATTTGAAAATAGACATTAAGAACCAAAATGACCTTAGTACGTTACAAGGTCTGAGATTAGAGTTTTAAGATTCAAAGAAGTCAGAATCAGGCTTTTTTTCTTTTTTCTTTTCGGATTAAGTAAAGACAGTTTTATTCTTTACAGTTCAAGGAAGTATTTAGTGAAAGTCGCATTCTACTGAAGCTCGTTAACGTTTCGCTAATCCTAAGTCCATATTTCGTAAAAACACAAGAGAAAAAAATCTTTTACACGTGAACAATTTCACTTTCGTAGCCGCAATGTTGGTTGCATTTGAGAAAAGACTCTTCATTGTATGTCATCCAACATGGCCGCCACATCTTTTGTTATTTTATTCGCTTCCTGTAGCTATCAGGTAATATCTCAGAGTGAAAAGAAAAAAGAAAAAACTATGGTATTAACGTCTATTAATATCTATTAGAGTACTGTCCAATTCACGGGTTTAGTGAAATCTCTCTGTCAATATTTTCTTAACTTGCTTTTTTTTTATTCGGTTCTTATTTGCTATTTCTGGTTGCTTCATGTTGAGACTGTCATATTCTGCTAGATAGTACGAATTCAGCTCCACTGAAAGACCATTTTTTGGTCTTAAAGAAATCGGTAAGATTAATATACTCCTATTTCAAAAAAACGCTGTCACAGCCCAAAGCAACAAGCCAGTCCGCAAGGCAGTAATTCACTAGTTCATTCATTTAGATGCTGTCATTTTATTCTTCTTACAATGGCAGGCTGCTGTGCTTCCCAAGATCAAATGTGTCCGAAAACTCAGCTAATATTTCGTCCTCCAAAATTGAACTGTTTCTACAAGGAGTCTAAACTATTTTTCGTTTTTATCCAAGAAATCGATGCCTTGTTTCTCTAATATATCATTGTTACAACTCATTTTTATCATCTATCTCAATTTAACGAAATCTTCTCAAATCCACTTCTCTTCTCTACTAGATTAGTCCCTGATATAGACTGGACGTTATGAGCTGCCTTAACCTTTTTTCTTTCCGGTATTTGGTCTCTAAAGACACTGTCCATTACTTCTCTGCACTGTTTTGACATCTACGTATAAACCTTCATTTTAGGAACTATTCAGGGCTTTGTCAGTCGCTTACAGTCGGAACTAAATTCTTGATTTAAGTCACAAGTTAGTTTGTTGAAGTTAAAATTAATTTTTTGATGTTGCAAAAGATAATTTAATTTTTGATTGGGGATATTTTATCCTGTAAGCAATTTTTTGGGATCAATTATACACCTATGATTTCAAAAAAACAAAAACGTCGGTCGGCGATCTGAAATCTGAGACGAGAGGAATTGAGAGCACGAGCTGTGAGTTTAATATTAAATTAAGTAAAAATTATTTTATCTTTTAGCTGTTCGCATTGAGTAAAAAGCTAAATACGACACCACCTTTGAGCGATGACTGCGCTGGCGAATTATCTTAGATTTCAGATTGCGGACCGATAACCCTTTTTGTACACTATAAATATGTTTCGTTTTGGCTTCAATTTTTTTTTTCAACATCTCCCGTTAATGGAGATACAATCTTTTTCTTAGTTTAAGTGACTTAGGTTTTACTAAATACACCAAAAGCAAACAAAAATCATTGAACCATCCCTGCATGTTTGACTGAAGGGATTGCTGAAAAAGTAACCTCCATAAACCGACCACTGAATATACCGACCATCTACAGGGTTACAATCAGTGTTTTATACACTACCGATCAACTAAACCTGACTAATTAATATATTATAAAGTCAGAATCTCTTTAAACAGGCTCACTGAATTTCGGTCAAGATAGTCGAACCTCTTTAATCCGACCAAATGTGTTCTTCACGTTGAACGGAACGCTCAATGGAGCTTTATCTTATCAAAGTGGATTGGACTGACGGTCAGAGATGAAAAGAGGAGGGAAGGAAGGAAAATAGGAATAAAGAAAGAAGGAAGAAAATGCGGCATTAAAAAAAATGTACGCGAATGAACATTTCTTAAACAGCTTTAAATCGAATAAATTACACAAATTAAATTAGCAAGAAAACAAACTTTTTAAATTTATTGTTAGATATTGAAAAGTCAAAACTTGACAATCACTCAACATGATATATTACGCCTCCATATCTTTTCCTATTAAAACTGGCATTGCTATGGCAACCACGACGGTACGACTCCAACCGCACGTTTCATTGCAGTTCGGGAAATGCCCTTTTTATTTTAGCACGTAGGTTTTTTTGCTTCATTTATTAAACGATTTTGCTTTTAGTAACGATCTGGTAATTGGAGTGGTTTGCGTGGCTGGAACTTACTGAAGCAGCACGTAGATACGATTTCCTTTAACATGGCAAAGAAATGAAGAACAGTTTTCAAATTTCTCCCCTATTTTTATAATTCTTTTCCACTTTTTTCTATCTTTTTGGTTTGTATGATTTCTCGTTTGTTCTACAGCCGATATTTTTTCCGTTCGACAAGATTTCTTCTTTTTCAAATTCTCTCATTTCTATAATCTTTCCTTCCTTCCTTTTAGTAGTAGATATAGTAGCCTATATTCGTTCGTACTTTTTTCTCTCTTTTTCTTCCTTTCTTTCTTGATTCCTTCCTTCCTTTCTATCTATCTATCTTTTTTAATTTCTTTCTTACTTCCTTAATGAAATTAAGTTTAGTTCAGTTCTTACTCTCTTTCATTCTTCCTTCCTTCCTCTCTTTCTTTTTGAATGATCAAGATAGCCTCTTCCTTTCATTTTTCACTTTTTCTTTCATTCTTTTATTATTATTATTATTATTATTATTATTATTCCTTTTGAAACACGGCTAATTTGCGACTAGTAAGTAATAAATTATTATCATTATTATTATTATTATTATTATTATTATTATTATTATTATTATTATTATTATTATTATCATCATCATCATGAATACAAAACACGAATCATGAAACAAGAAACACGAAACATGAAGATTCATTAATTCAACTTCGCTAATAAAAGTATTATGCTGTCAAAGAGTCTTGAGGTCATTGTGAAAAGCCATAAATAGGTTGGTAGGGGTTTAACGATATAGATTCCTGTTGATAAGCTAATAAAAAAATAATCAAAGGTATCAATTATACGACACACATACAAGCAAACTAACAAAGTTAAAGCCAGGAGAAGAGGCATTTTTCTTTTGTTAAGAATATGTTTGTTTTATTTAGAATATAAGGTTACAAATGTTTACAAATGAATGAAACGAAAACAAAAACACATGTAAACACATCAGAACTCGACGAAGACTACAAGCTTTATCTCCATGCAAAAAACTCTTATAAGCTTACAAATGTTTGCAAATGAATAAAACGAAAACAAAAACACATGTAAACACATCAGAAACACGACGAAGACTACAAGCTTTATCTCCATGCAAAATACTCTTATAAGCTTACAAATGTTTGCAAATGAATAAAACGAAAACAAAAACACATGTAAACACATCAGAAACACGAC
>JAAAQI020177779.1:0-23040 GCA_011800005.2 Stichodactyla mertensii
AAATGGCCTTAAAATTCTTCCCTGATCCTGGATATTTCATCGATATTTATAAAATAAACAGAACATTACATGGGCGCACAGAGATACAAATTTTATCTTCTCGTGTTGAATATCTCACACTCATTCACTGCGCTCACTCCTGAGAGATATCATCAACACTCAAAGATAAAATTTGTATCTCTGTGCACCCATGTAATATCCTCTATTACATTCATGGAATTGTCTCATTTAATGGGAGGAGTGGGTCAAAACTGGTATCCCATTTTTCAGTGATTTTCACTCATAAAGTCAAAATTGGGCTGCATTTGTCAAGCTCAACTGTATTATACAGCTACGTATATTAAATATGTCTATTTTATGCAGCCTCATCAGCAGTTGTCTGGTTTCCCCAGTCCTTTCACTCAGTATGAAACCCACCAATAATAAGTGAAAAACTATTGTGTTCATGCAAAGCCTCCTTAAATATATGAGCACTATGAGAAGATTGCATGCTGTTATACATGTACCACCCATGACATCCTAAATTAATACTTGTCTAACTTTTTCCAGACTTTAAACTGTTTACAACAAGGCGCATTACTGCGAACAACAGCAAGTACCAACATGAACACACACTCCTCCAGATCACATGCTATCTTTACTCTACAAGTCAAGCAGCAACGAGTCGTCAGGGTAACTATTTAACATTGAAAATGATATGATTTTAACGGTAGTAGTGATGATTTAACCCTTTCACCACTGGTAACCCCTAAAGAGGCCAGTACTGAAATGCACCTATAACACTGGTTATGAGATATGATATTGTATTGATGATATTTCATTCTGTCTTGATTTGTTTAGACATCAGAAGGCACATCCACTACAAGTAGCAATTATGAATATGAAATGCTTAGTGCAAAGTTTAATTTTGTGGATTTAGCTGGATCAGAGAGATTAAAACGAACTGGTGCAACTGGTGACAGAGCAAAAGAGGGTATCTCAATAAATTGTGGCTTGGTAAGTACGTGTACAAAAATCCCTACCAAAACATCCTTACAGCATATAATGAAAATATTTGATATCAGGAGAGGTAACTTTCTACAAAAAAATTCTAAAGTTCTTAATTTAAGTGGAGTATAGACGAAAGGAGAAAGAAAAGGTTACACTGTTGGATTAATGTTGAGTAACTTATTGTTTTTATTGTAGCTTGCACTGGGTAATGTGATAAGTGCACTTGGTGACGTAACAAAAAGAGGGACGCATGTACCATACCGAGACTCCAAGTTGACACGTTTATTGCAAGACTCATTGGGAGGCAATAGTTGTACTTTAATGATAGCATGTGTGTCGCCGTCTGATAGAGACTTCATGGAAACATTAAATACTTTGAAATATGCAAACAGAGCAAGGAACATTAAAAATAAGGTAAAGAGCTACAATGTTTGTAACTTTTGTTAATTGTTTTGATATTAAACATGCCCTCTCTTGCTTTCCATTTTGTTGTTTGACAAGAAAAACTTCTTGTCTGATACTATCAACTTTGATGACTCCATTATTTAAGGATATAAACCTAAAATGGCACTTAGTCTATATACCTTTCTCATGCTGCAGCCACACTTCTTTCTGTGAGAAACCTTTGTTCATGCCCAGCTAAACTCATTCTGAAGCACTTGGATATGGGGCTTGTCAGGCAAAAATGTATTGTCTCAGTTGCCATGGCTGTCTTTTAAGAAAAGCATATATTGGGTTGATTTTTCAAACCCAGTGTGACTAATTCAAGTAATATGTAGGAGGATTACTGTGATTGAATTCAATGTAAATAATTATGATTGTTTCCTGTGTAGGTTGTTGTTAATCAAGATAAAGCAAGCAAACAGATTGCAATGCTGAGGGCAGAGATACAGAAGTTAACCATGGAACTGGTAGAGTTCAGGCAGGGCAAAAGAGTTTCAAACTATGAAGGAGAAAGTGACGTGGCAGTGGAAAATAATTTATTAAAAAGTGAAAATGAAAAGTAAGACAACTTCTTTCATGTTATAGTTATTTATTTTGGAATGTAGTTTATCATAGTTAAGTGCATTATTCATAAACACTTTCTTTATTATGCTATTTGCTAAGTAAAATTCATAACAGATATAGTGCCTTGCTTTGTTCAAGAAGGGTAATATTGTCGTGTATGGGAATCCTCAGGGGAACTTATTCAAATACAAATTTTCTGTATGCAAATTGATTCCAATGATAACTCGTGTATACCTCATTCTATATGATATTACATATTCATTATCATAATTTTTGTCAAATGCTAATGAACTAATACTTTAAATACCAGGAAAAAGGAGTCCAACCAAGCCAAATCACTTCGTGGCGTACTGGTTAGGTTTAGGGTTAGTGGTTGGGATAGCGTATGTTAAGGGTTCGCTGGTTCGATTTTTGCCACCACCTTTTTTTTTTTATTAAGTGAGGACAGCCAAAATCCTCAAAAAATTCCCACTTGTGTGTTTGGAAACCTATGTCTTGGTTAACCCATACACGACAATACTACCTTGAGAAGTTAATCAGTAGGACATTTGCATGATGGTGTAATGTACTACCAAGGCCAGAATGCTTTGAGTGACTTCTATTGTCTGGCAAATTTAACCTATTGTCTCTTTATTCCCAGAAGAGTAGAAAATCTGAATTAGAAAGTATAAATTTTGACAAAGCATTCTGGTAGTTGTAGTAAAATGATGCAATCATGAAAATGTCCTATAGGACATTTGCTTTATTGCGTCATGAACCTGTACTATCAGAATCCCTTGCACACTTTCTTTTGTTGAGTTGATTAGCACCAGTTGTCTTACTATTCTCATGAGGAAATACAAATTTGAATATGAAAGAACATATGTGAAGCATTCTGGTTGTGGTCAAATGACGCCATGATGCAAACTATTGCTGGTGCATTCGACACCTTTCACTAGTGCAGTCATGAATCCAGTTATGAGTCTAGGACATTTAATTATTATACAAAGTTGGTTGACCCACACATGCTTTCTTTGAGTAATCCCTTATCAAAACTCCCCCAGCTAGTTTTTCTGGTAGTAATCTTGTATGATTTTTTGTGTTCTCTTGGTAGATTGAGAATTCGTATCAAAGCTTTGTCATCTACTGTGGAGTCACAATCCTCAAGAATTACGGATCTAATGTCAGCTAAAGCAATGGCAGACTTGGAGGGAGGTGAGGAAAAAATAGCTTTATATTTGAAAATATTGGCAGACAAGAATTATTGTCAGTGGTTAATTGCCGATACCAAGCATTACTAGGATATTAACCAGCTAATTGACTTGAACAACATTTTTATTTTCCTTGTTTATTCATTGTAGTTCATGTTGATGGTGGTGTAGAAAATCTTATTCAAAATTACCTGAGAGAGATCGAGGAACTAAGGTATCTATTGACCTCCTACTACTAATGGACACATACATACATAAATTTACCTTCTGTGAAGAATGAAAGCTCTTGTGCCTTGGACGTACAATGTAATGTTGCCTGCAAAGTTGCTTGCAATGGGGAAATCACACTGTGTGTTCATCCGTGCAAGTGTTGCATGTGATATCAACAGCAACATCACAGAAGTAGAAATGAGTTCTGCTTTTACAATGTTGTGCACAACAGTTTGCATGGGTGGACACACACAAATGCAATTTACCTGTTGCAAGCAATGTTGGAGGTAACATTGCATTGTGTGGCCCAAGCCTTAACTGCCAACTGGTTAGCAGTAGCTCAGTTGGTTCAGCATTAATCTGTTGTGTGGGAGGTTCATGGGTTCAAGCCCAGGACATACCAACACTCAGGGTCTTAAAATAACTGAGAAGGCACTGCTGCCTTTGTTAGAACATCTGCAAATGATAAGATCTTCATGTGACTCAGTTGATCACGTATTGGTGTCCCTTTTATCTAGAGACAAAGAGGGACAAAGGTTTGTTAGTTCCAACTGCTGCATTCTACCCTCTATGAATAAGGGTGATATTTTTTAGAGAGAGCATTGAGCCATGCAATCATACTGCATTAGGGAGCATTTATTTTTTAACAAGGGGAAGGGACAGAGAAATTAAGGGGTGGGTCAACTAAGTTTTATCCAGCCAAAAGGGATGGGTCATTGATTTCTTTTAACACTCTCTGAGGAGTTAAGGTTTTATTAGTTGCATTGGGGGCTGAAAAATTTGACACACTTGTTAAACATAATTCTTACCCATCCCCTCCTATTAAAAAATGAATGCTCCCTTAGTTCATCATCACATGAAAACTACTTTCATCTAAAGGCTGCTGTACCTGCTTTTTTATAGGAACAAGCTGACTCAAAGTGAGGTGATGGCTACAGCAATAACAAGAAATAATTATTTAAAGTCAAGAACTGGTCAAGCAATGTCACAAGACTCTAGCATATCAGTCCTAGCGATGGCAAAATCTGATATTGCTAAGCAGAAACAAAAAGCTCAGGTGGTATTACACTCTAACAATTTATCTCGCATGAGGTGTGTCAAGCCAGTTAAACCTCGCAATAGTTTTGATATGCAAAATTATGTAGATAAGGGAACTAGAGCTAAGACTAGATCTGCATTAATCCAAGGTAACAACGGGAGAATGAAGCTTGTGTCTCCAAAACTGCCTTGGAATATGGTAGATATTCCATCTAAGATAGACACAGGTCGTAAAAACCCTCCTCGTTCTAGATCTAGCTGTGACGCAGAGAGTATTATTAACTATAAAGTCCAACAAAGTATGCGAGCTCCACGTAATCTACCTAAAGTACCTCCTGGACTTCCTAAGTCTAGGGTAATCATACGACAACAACAACCTAAAGTAATAGTACCTCACCAGCAAACTAAAGCAATAGTGTCTCACCCTGTGAAAGATCCTACCCCCAAGGAGAGGAGTGTTGGTACCAATACAGATGTTCCTGAACAGAATACGACTGTTATCCAGGGTACTACTGTAGTATTGAGAAGAAAAGCCAAGACAACTAGCATGTATTCCCATGAGGACAGGCGTTCTAGTGGTTTTAAGAGGAGGTCTAGAAGCGTAGATTCATTCTTAGATACTAGTGCTAGTGAGGAGTTTGATTTAAGTCCTACTCAATGCTTTAAGTGTCAGAAAGACTTAAGTAAGATTCATTCCTCTTGTAGCCTTTCAAGTAAGATCTCAGATTATAGTTCAATGAGTGATATAAACTGCTCGCAGCAGGATATCACAGATAGAGACGAAAATAATAATTCAGATTTTGCTAAAAAAAGTTCAAGGCGTAAACTTGCCCATCAGTCATCACTCAGGCATTTGAGGAACCCAGTTCTTGATATCATGTCAGACACTGAGTGGTACTCTCATAGGAATGACGAGAGTGACGCACCCTTGACGGATACAGAATACGCTGCAGGTATATCATCTGATACAGAATTCTACAAGCAAAACAGAAGAGCACAAGAGAGAAGAAACCTATGCTTAGACTCGCCAATGCCTGCCTTGATGCAAAATGAGGAAGTTTCTGCTAAGAGTATAGAGCTTAGAAAAGCTCAACTTCAACAAGATTTAGACTCTCTGTTAGATTCCATGGCTTTTGTTCTGAGCAGTGCACAAGAAATGGAGCAGCAATCAAGACAGTCACTTGATCCAGATGATCCCATGTACAAGGCACCAGGACTTTTTAGGCCTATTTTTGAAGTCAGGATTTAAAGGGTTATCATTTATATTGCCACATCCCTTGTATTGTACCTAAAAACTCTAGTATTTACCTAGATATTTATTACCCATGATGAACGTAAACAGCATATTTACCCATCAAATATAGCAAGGACAAGTATTAACAGTTTGGTAGGAGGTATGTAGAAATGGTGTCATTTAATTGAATTATATAATGGTATATACCATCAGCGTAGCACAGTATAGTAAAGCAAGTGAGCAAACTATATAATATTACCTACATGTTTATTCCAGCTGGGTTGACTGCGGATCACACCTGTTGGTTATTGCATTTAACTGAGCAGGTTTATTTGGTGTTATTGTGCTAACTCTTCAAGAGACCAAATAGATCCTAACCCTAATGACATTTTGTACCTAAACTACCACAATCCTTTTCAAAATCTCTTTTCATATTCAAATGTTAAAACTCCTTTGAGAATACTAAGACAATAGTGAAAATTAGCATGACAAAAAAGCTACCAAAAGGAATTTCCATGAGTGTAGGTATAAAATGTCATTATGCTTGAGGCCTATTGGCTAAGGCATTGCTATGTATGTTTCTACCTAATTCAAAAC
This sequence comes from Stichodactyla mertensii, assembly GCA_011800005.2. NCBI lineage: Eukaryota > Metazoa > Cnidaria > Anthozoa > Actiniaria > Stichodactylidae > Stichodactyla > Stichodactyla mertensii. Next base: position 6,268 of record JAAAQI020177779.1, read on the forward strand.
CTTTGGGGATAAGAACTTTTGTTCCAAAAATGCCCATTTTATTTTCATGTGATATCAAAATATAAAAGGCAAATACTTTTATTCCCAAAAGATTTGAATTGGGTAGAAACGTAAATAGCAACAATTGCAGTTAATTTGGTCTATCTAGTGACTTGGAAATCAACTCAGTTGGAAAAAAAATTATAGCTGGCCAGTACATTTGAACTATTTATACATACCATTAGTGAAGGCCTGTTAGATGAAGGAATGACGTGATGTGATGATTGAAATGACTGATGTTAGGTGTTTGAAAGTTTTGGATTGTGAGGTATATGATGGTAACATTAATGTACCATGGTTAGGTATTTTATTCTATCTTTGAATCATGTGCAGGCATCTTGTATTAGCAAGACTTATTTCCTCTTTCTTTCTGTATCTTGAGAACTGGTAACTTATGCTTCATCTTATTTATGACTTATTGTGTTTTAGTCTTTTCTTGAATCCTGTTATTTTCCATTCTTTTTGTCTTATAAACCTTTATGTTGACTTCTGAGAAAAAATATGACCTCAGCAATTCATTTTAATGGTCACTAAACTTTAACCAACATTGAAGTAAAACAGCACATAATCTATAGATCAAATTTAAAGCAAATTATGAGTACCTAATATCAATGCCAAGACTCGTGCCTGTGATTATAAATGTAACTTGGTATATAAACTCCTTGTGTTGATCAATCCCTGATCATTGTAATAATATTTCAAGATTAATAACATTGTAGAAGAATAAACTATAACTGTCTGAAATATAAGGGAAATATAAATATGAACATTATAGATCAGTAAAACTGTCCAACCACTGCTAGAACAGTAACTGGAATAGTAAATATCAATATTATTTCAATTCCCACTATTAGAATGGCTAAATGTATTATGTTATTAGATTTCATTATTTATTTCAAGCAGACTGCTTGATGTATTCATGATGCAAAACACTGGTTGTTTTCAAATCTGAAAGTATTTATACACAGCTTGTAGCATATTAATCCATCCATCCATTCATTTATTTATTTAAAAGATAGAAGAAAATCCTTCTGTTATAATTAGTTGTAACATGCTGCAGTAACAAGTCCAGGTGACTAATGTTCCCCACAGCGCTGGAGCTGTCCATGTAGCAAAATATCATTTGTAGGTTTATATTTGAAATTATTTGTCTATAGAGTAGACAGCTTTTGGTTCAGTGGTGTCGACATTGACGGCATTGAATTACATTATCAGCACAAGTGAATTAACTAGTCCATATCTCAGTAAATTAATATAAGTATAAATATTGAAAATAGTAATCCAAAATTAAAAACATTATTAGTAAGTTAGATTAGTGAATTATTAGTTTTATTATATCTGGTACATTACTGAGAAAATTGTTTGACCAAAGAAGAAGAAATCTGTCAGAGAGCTAATGAACAGTGGAAAAGTAAAACTGAAATACTTTGATGAAAGATAAACATTTATTTAAACCATAAAGTTCAATATTAAATGATCTTCTACTCCTTTAATTGCCCTTTCCTTGAGATGAACACTGGATATTTCTGACTCTTAATTCATTCTTATCTTAATTAATTTATAAGTCCAAGACCAAAGTTGAAATGCTGTCTAATAAAATCTTATCATAACCAGAACAGCAAAATCTTATCATAACCAGAACAGCTAAATCTTGACTTTTCTTAATAAAAGAATTAAAATCTCACTTCTTGTTCTCTTCTTTGACTTCATATACACACATCCTTGAAATATGCCTAACCCATTCACCTGGATTCCCTTTTATCCATTTTTCATCCATTCATCCTATTATTCATCTTTCCATGTGTGCTTTTATCCATTTATTGATTCTCTATTCATTGTATTTCATTCTAATTTCAAATTTACTTCAGAACATTTTTCTTTCTTTCATAACCCTTACTCTCATACTTTTATTTTCATTTCCTTTTTTATTTAAATGATTGCTTTTTCAAAAGAATGTCTTTCCTTTCTTTTAGTGGTTGTATTTTCTTTTCATTCATATTTCTTTTTGAAAACACATTTTATTCGTACTTCAATTCAAACCTAAGAAATCAAAGTTAAAATTTAGCATAACTAGGAGTTTTAAATATTGTCTCTATTTACCAGTGACATAAAACATCTATAAATGGATCCAATTAGGAATTTCTAATTTTGAGACTAATTTTATCTTTTCTTGTGAATTAAAATATGAAGCCTTCCCTGATTGGTTCAAGAAATGATAATATTATTTCTGGTTAAAGTCCCAAGGATAAAAACATTCCTAAAATATATTCCCATCATTCATTATTCATTGTGTTTTCTTTCTGTGTCATTTATTTTTAATGCTGTGCAAGAATGTATTTGCATATTCTATTCCTGTTTCTACTCATGATGCTTTTTCTAAAACATCTGCTTTATTGGGGACAGTTCTGTGTGTAACAGTTCAGTGTCTAGTTGTCCATGTATTTATTCAAAAAGTGTCAAACTATTGCATTCATATTAATTTTCTATTGATTCTTTCTATTTTTAACAGTGCACTGCTGGACAATACAATCCCTACCCAGAATTACTATTCATTGTGGAGCATGTCTGGTGTGTTTACATTATACAGACATTGCAGCTGCTATTCATCCACCAATCATGGTCTAATGCATATATAATCTTTATAACTGATGTGTGTGGGCTGTTGACTTCCTAAAATTAATCCCAATATTTCACCTGGCAGCCTAGTGCTTTGTCATTCCTTATACCATACATGCATATATATATATTCAATAGTTTCTTTGCATATTGTTATTCATGTGAATGGATTTTTTTATGCTACTAGTTATTTAACATTCATCACTGTTTTTTTCAGACAAAACACATTGAATTTCTTCCATCTTCTTTTTTCTCTTCACAATGTTCACAGGCCTAATTGCATTGAGTTCTTCACACTTTGTCTTGATATTTATCTTTAGATGCCTTCATCACTTTATTCATTTGACACATTACATGAGATTTCCTCTATTTCTTACTTGGAGTTATCTTGCATCTCAGCCAATCCCATTTCATTTGTATTTGCATGTCATTTCATTTATGCCAATAACTGTTTCCCCTCTTTGACAATAAATGAGTTCAATTTCTTTCTCTAGAAGTACAATTTATACTGTGGTTGCCATGGTGATATAGCCAGGTGAAGATAAAATCTACAGGAGACAATTCTGTTTTGATTGCCTCATGGTGAAAGTTTGTTCCTGTTTGATGGTAATTGATTCTTTCTAGTTATATTACCATTTTCCTTTACTGCTATGGGTTTATCTTTCTTTGATCCTGATTGGTTCTTCCTTTCCTTTACTACTATTGGTCAGTCTTACCTTGATCCTGATTGGTTCTGCCTACCCCTTACTACCACTGGTCTATTTTCCTTGATCCTGATTGGTGCTTCCTAACCTTTTCTTCTGACTATCCTTGCTCCTGATTGGTTCCTTGGTTCTCTCTTCTCATTGGTTCATTTTAATTGTTGTATGGTAATTTAAAGGAGACTTCTTGGATTTTAAGTAAGTGTTTTGAGAGTGGGAAATCATGTTGGTTTCTGATTGGTGCAAATTATTTTAGACCGTCTGTTTTGGCTTCATGGTCTGCTCATTAATAAAATATCTTTAGACAGCACAAGAGTATTGACAGTCTGTTGTATAGTTTGTTTAATGCTAATAATTTTGAAGTTCAAGGTAAACCAGCAGATAGGAAAGATTGTCATCTATCACACTACACTCAATGATATTTTTTTAAGTCAAAGTATTTTTTAAATTCTAAATTTTTTAGTTTATTTATTATTTTATTTTTATTTTTATTTTTAAATTAGTTTATCACAACAGCTTATGTTCAAAGATCATATTTTTAGATGTAGAAAATGGTTGTTTGCATTTCAAGTAATCTAAAATATAGTCTAAGCATGATATTATTTACCATAATATGATTGAGTTTCTATTTATTTTAATTGTTTTCTGCCAAAATAATCTATGTCAGAAGTTTTCTTCTTAAATGCTATAGATTTTTAGTGTCTGATATCTAGTAATAATATTATTCATCACCTGTTTGACTTCAAAAGTGTAATCCAGCATCTTCCATGTTATGAAATGATTGATGTTTTAGTTCTGTCAGTGATTACCATACTGGAAAAGATTTCACTGTGTAATCCAATATGATAAATCTTTTATCCACTTGTTTCACATACAATATTTTTTTTTCTTGCAATTTTTCTCACATTTATTACCCTCACATTAAAACTCGCATATTATATTAACAATATATTTTAGTTTATTCAATGTCATGATCACATTTTGTCAGATTTGTGCTTTTAATTCCTTTAGTTATCAGTATTCATACATAAGCAGGTGTTCTAGATAGCTTTGCATAATTATGGGCTTTTCACGTTGTGTAAGCATTGCTTCCAGGCAAGCTTTTAAATGATAAATAACAAGGCTGTTTTAAAAAAGGAATAGAACCTGCTTACACAGACTCCTGCTGGGATTTAATCATGCAATACTTTTTTCTGTTGATTTGTATTGCTTCCAGCTCCTTTTAATTATCTCTGACCATTATAGATCATTTGTTTCTCTATTTTCACCTATTTATTAATTCCATTTCCTCTGGGTGTTTGGTGTACAAACATGGCATTGGATATTTAGTAGGGAATGCAATGTTTGGTGTTGAATCAATGTGACAACAATTATGGGAAGGGGTTCATGGAGTTATTTTGGTGGAAGGGGAAGTATTTCAGAAATTTTAGAGTCACACTGTTAATGAGCTGGTTTTTGATCTTCTAACCCTTGTGCTCCTCACCAGCAATCTCTTTTTTGAATAAAACTAAGGCCCGGTTCAGACATCAAACTTTCCATGAGCCAAACTCATTGAATACAATGGATAATTAAGCAGTCTTTTTTGATGTAATTAGGTTCGGCTCATGGAAAGTTTGTTTCACTTTTTTTTTTGAGAACCCACCCACCCACCCACCCATCCACAGCCACTGACACAAATCCTACACTTCCTACAATGGATCTAGCTTGACACATCATTGAGTGCAGGCTTGTTTATTTATTCATAATGGTATATTTTATTTTCAAATATAGTTAATCTTTCATTTCACATAACTGTATTCTGAATATCATTTATAATTATCCATTTCTAGAAACTGAAAAAGTCTTCCAGCAGTAATAAGGATGAAAAAGAGGAAGGGAATAGCAGTGATGAGGAACTGACGTCAGGTGATGAGGAGGTAAGAAATATGTCAACATCTGCTTTTTCAGATTATTAAAATTAAAAAACTATTTTGCATACAGTTTAGATGATGTTTAAATACTGTCGTATGTGCCTTCTGGTAAGCATGATGATGATGTTTGAATGTTTCAAACTTACCTTGTTCAGGATGATGATGAAGAAGATGAGGAAGATGATGCTGATGATAATGATGATAATGATGATAATGATGATAATGACAGTGAAGAAAAAGAAAAGGATGGCAGTGCGGATGATTCTTCCTCTGACGAGAAAGAAGACTCTGAGCCAGGTAGGCATTCTTTTTAATATGGTCAATGAATGAAAATAACTTTAAATCCACCTGACCTACCTACCTCCTGTATATCACCCGTGACTCATCCATCCCAGCTCAGCCAACCTATCTATCCATCTATCCATCCATCCATCCATCCATCCATCCATCCACCCACCCATGTACCTATTCATCCATCCATCCATCCATCCATTTTAGAAATAGTTTTGCTTTTACTGGAGCCTGGCTTTGGAATTCTCTGCCTCAGTCATTAAAAGAAAAGCAATCCTTAAAAAGTATTTAAGAAGAAAATAAAAAGCTATAAGTTTTGCACTGACCACAACTAAAATTTAATTGTTTTAGTTCTATCAGATGTATCTAATTAATCAATTATCTTATTTCAATTGTATATTTATAATATCAATGTAGCATTTGTATATTTTGTATAATTATCATTAATTGTTAATATAGTTTTATGGCCTCTAGGTAGAGCAACATTAAGTAAATTTTTATCTTGATATTGATAGAGTTACCGTGTTTAAATAAAGATTATTATTATCATCTATCCACCCATTCATCCATCCATCAATCTATATATCCATCCATCCATCCATCCATTCATTCATTCATTCATTCACCCATCTATCAATCCATCCATTCATTCACCCATCAAACCATTTATCCATTCTTTCTCATTTAATTTTCTTTTTTCCATCACAGGTGAAACTGTTGTTGAGGAATTAGCTGAATTAACAACTGAAATTGAAATAAAAGAGAAATTGGTTCAAGAGCTGGAAGCAAGCCAGCATAGAATGCAGTTAATGAAGACACAATATGAAGAAAAACTCCTACTTTTGACCCGTAAAATCAAAGAAACTGAAGAGGAAAGAGACAAAGTGTTAAAGAATGTTAAAGAACAGGATTCTGAGGCCTCTAAACAAACCAAACAACTCAAAGACCAGTTTGAGAAAAAACTGAATGATTTGAAAACGGAACTAAAGAAATTACAAGCAGCGAAGAAAAACCATGCTCAGCTGGTCAGGGACAAGGTACCACATAGTAGAAATAGAGAATTAAGAAATCTAACAAGAAGACCTTATGATGAGCAAACTAAAGTCCAGTCATTTTATAACTTTCGCAACAATGAATTGCTCATGGCACTTTCCATGTGTCCCCTTGACAATGGTCAGCTCATATTGACTTTTAAAGGAGGAAGAGAACAGTGAAACTGGAACACTATTCTAACTGTCACTTTAAGACCCACATAGGTGAAAGGTTAAATTTTGAGTGTTATGTCAACCATGCCATTCATGACTAAAGGCTTGCACACATAATGTGACATCTTCCTGCAATATTTGATGCTACATTGCTTGCAATGGGTATTAAATAATGTGTCCACCTGTAAGAATACAACTTGTTCCTACTTCTGCAGTGTTGCCGGTGATGTCACATACAACACTTGCATGGGTGGACACACAGTGCAGTTTCCCATTTGCAAGCAAAATTGCTCTACCATAACATATTTTTTATTGTGTTCATTCAGGCTCGTAATGAGCAGCAGTTACGAATCTACACCAATGAACTGAATGAAATGAAGAAAGTAAAAGCAAGATTAATGAAGCAAATGAAAGATGAGGTGTCCAGGAACAAACAAAAAGAAATGGCCAAGAATAAAGAAATAGCTCAACTGAAGAAAGTATCTCGAATACGTGAGATAGCTATCAGAAATCTGGAGTCTGAGAGGAGACAGAAAGAATTGATTCTCAAGAGAAAGCAGGATGAGGTGGGTGGAATTGATCATTAAAGAGGCATGTTTTTGGTGGTCTTTATGAACTGTTGACCTAGGCTCCAGAACTAATTGTTACACAAATGTTAACTCAGCAAAATCATGTTCCAAGCCAGTATTTCCACATTCTGCATGAAGCACTATCCTAGTCCTCACAGGTCACCCCTCCTTCTCCCTCTCCTCAAGCATTTTACCAGGCTATCCTCAGTAATTTGCTGGTACCCTTTTATATACTAAGATGTGCAACTTTGTCTTGATTTTTCAGGTAAAAGCTTTACGGAGACAACAGAAACCAGTATCAGGTGCTCTTGGGGCAAAAAAGAACCAGGTCACCACCCAGCCTGCCAATGGAAATGAGCCCCAGGCAGATAATGAACCTTCTGGTTATGGTACCTATGGTTATCGAGGGTCCTCAGTGTACCAGAAACCCTATGGTGGACCACCCAGGATTGGACTGGCTGCAAGGGAAAAGAGGAAGAGAGTTACTATTGAACAGGCTGTGAAAATGGCCAAGAAAAAATGGGATTACATTGAAAGAAAGGTAATGAAAGAACAAACTAGTATCAGATTTAGCAGTTGCATCTTTCACTGGCTGAATCCAATATATGTTTTTATTACCCATTTAGGGTCAATATCTATGGAAACTAGCGAGTAAACTAGTATAGGCGAGTAAACTAGTATAGGGTCAATATCTGTGTGATAAAGCCGTGAATAAAAAAAACATCACTTCATGGTAAACTGTCCAATGACATTTTTAAAAATAAAATTTTTGTGTCTCATTTTATTGACCCTAAATGTGTAATAAACAAATTATAACATGTTAAGAGCTTGATGTTGTTTTTATTCACTTGTTTTCCATATCATATCACTTGCTCATGGACTTGCTCCTTCACAATATGATGGAAAACTCATGAATAAAAATGATATCAAACTCTTAACATGTAATAATCTCTAAACATCAATATTCTTTCAAATTAGTGATGGTATGGATATTTTGGAATCATTTATCCTAAGGTTGGAGCATTAGTTATTCAGAGGCAAACTACAACAAATATTGAGAAAGACATGGATCGATGGATCAAAAACAGGAATGAACTCAGTAAGCAACTGGAGGACTGCACAAATAAATACAACAGAGCAAAGGAAGATGAAGAAGATGAAAGTACAATACAAGAACTGAAAGACCAACTAGAAGCGCACACACTACACATGGATTACATACAAGAAAATATTGATAACTGTCAAGCCTGCATCATTGAGATGGAAGTAAGTAATCATCTTTGGACGTGGATTAAAATTTTTATTGCTACTTTTAATTTTTATTTATTTATTTATTGGTAACTAGATAACTATGCTATTGATATTCTTTTGAATAGGATCCTGGAAATACTACCACAGAACTAAATGAAATGATCTCATCATGCATGTTACATGAATCCAGAGCTCTTGCAAGTCATTTCCTTACAAATATTATATACTTGGTTAGTAGGGGTCAATGATAGTGGGGGTAGAACTGGTGTTTGTAGTGTTGGTGGTGGTGATGGGTAGTCATGATATGGGTGGTCATGATATTGGGGGTGGTGGGTAGTCATGATATTGGGGGTGGTGGGTGGTCATGATATTGGTGGTGGTGGGTAGTTATGATATTGGTGGTGTTGGTGATAGTAGTGGTGGGTGGTCATGATGTGGTTGTTGTTGGGGATGGTGCTGTTATCATTGATCATGCTGATATTATGTAATTATGTTTTTAGGGACAAATAATATCTGCTAAAGAAGCAACCATCAAAGAACTTGAAGGATTATTGGAAATAACCAAAGAACACAACACCATCCAACAGACACTCCTCAGTCATGTTCTTGCACAAGGCAGGTCACTTAGTGCTGAGAATCTTACAAATGGTGATCCAGTAACCTTGGATAGTGTTAATGAGCTACTAAGACTGTCCACAGGCAGTCTGCATTCCATAGGAGGAACAGCAGCAGATGATGGGAATGTATCTAGCGGCAGTGGTGGTGGCTCATCCAAACCCCGTGATAAGGTATACCATCATACCATCACAGGCTGTTTTTATGACATTGTGGTGGTTTGTTCTGCAGTGACAGTTTTGTGCTGTGTGACAATGCAGTAATCTTGGGGGTAAGATGACAGGACAACAGAGTTTTGGTGCAGTGCGTGACAGTGCAAGTGTTGTGTGATAGTGGAAGTATGGTGTGACAGTGCAAGTATTGTGTGACAGTGCAAGTGTTGCTTGACCATGCAAGTATTGTGTGACAGTGGAAGTATTGTATGACAGTGAAAGTCTCCATGATACTGAGAGCTGTATGACTTTGTAGAACTTGAGTGCACATGTAACACTTATGGTTGTTGAAAATTAAGTAGTATCTTATTTTTCTCTCTGTATCCTCTCAGGCTCGTCGACGTACTGGCTGTCGTGAAGATTTCCTGTATCCTGATCGAGTGAAGGCAAAGAAATCCCCATCCCTCTCCTCCCTTAAAGATACTGATGATTCTAGTGGACCTCTGGTACCTGCTGGAGCTACAGAATTCAAACCATCCAAACAGATTTCACCTGAACTCATGCAAAAATTATTAGAACTTGACAAAGCACGGAAAGATGCCAATGACAATAGAGCTATGAATGGCAATGTTATGTCAACAATAATACAATCCATTAATGATACAAATCAATCCCCAGAGGGGGATAGTAAGGCAGTAGTGACAGCATATCAAACACTACCTGCTTCCCTTGTGCGTGGTAACTTAAGGTCTAAATCAGCTAGGAGTTATCCATCTTCCAAATTTGGTTCAGCAACATCTATTTCACAACCTAAATCTCAACCATCTTCACCAACCATGACAAGGAAAATGAGCACAGAGAAGAACCAGGATGTTGGTAATGATGATGGGAACTCACAGAAGAATGAGAATGTCTTCTCTAGATTGACAAGTAACCTTGGAAATGATTCTGATCCTGACGTGTGAGTGAATATCATTGTTGTAAATCTGATACTTGTCAGATCTTTTGTATTTGTATTTTTTATTGTGACTAATATTGTGACTAATATTGTCTTTCTAAGTGGTCGCATGTTGCCACTTCGTCCTCCCACAGGCAAACCATCAGCATTAGTATGTACATATGCCGCTACTGGTCATAACAGTGCTGTCTTGAGTGTAGATGTGACTGAGGATTACATGTTCACTGGATCTAAAGGTAAGTCAAGTATCTTGTAGATAGGAGAATTCATTGTTATGGCTGATAATATCTACCACCACTACCATTAATACCACCACCACAACTACCACCACTGCAACCACCATGAATATGACCAGCACCAGCACCAGCACCAGCACCAGCACCAGCACCAGCACCAGCACCAGCACCAGCACCAGCACCAGCACCAGCACTGCAGTCACCACCCAGCACCACTGCCATGACAACAACCAAAACCACCATCACCACTACTTCTGCTGCTGCTGTTCCTCAGATATTTATTTATTTTTGTTTTGTATGGTTAGACAAAACAGTTAAAGTATGGGACCTTAATACTGGAGAAGAGATCATGTCACTTTCAGGACACAAACGAGATGTAGCAGTTGTGCGATACTGTAAACTGACAAAGATTCTTTATAGTGTTTCACAGAACATTGTCAAGGTAAGGTGCTTTATTGAGTCTTTTTATTCCATTGAGATGAGAATTGTGTTTGCATGACCTACAGTCCATTGTTAATTTTATTTTATTCTTATTTTTATTACCACAAGGCAGGAAAATCTGACAGGGCATCTAAACTTAAAGTCATCTAACAACTTTTTTTACTGTGCATGTAATTTTGTTTATCAATTTAGTTGTGGGATTTGCGGCAAGAGTCTGGTAAATGTATCAAGACCCTGAGCCCACAGTTAGGATCATCAATCAGTGGTTTTATATCTGGCATTACATCAGACACACAGATAAATGACCTACAGATCAGCTCAACTGCAACATCATTATATGCTGCAATGGCGAATACTGTCAGAATATGGGACCTCAAGATGTAAGTACCTTGATTACAACATCAAATTGTGTGTCTGACTTTGTTAAAGTTTACTTTTGTAAAGATTTTTGATTAGAAAATAACTAAAAACTAAAAAAAACTACACACACATAACAGGCATCCTAAACTATACCACATGTGGTGAGCATCTTACCAACACTTGCCGACACCTTACTGATGATGTGTATAGTTCATGATAGCCCAGTTTTCGTCTCTCCCACACAGGTATTCCATGACTGGTAAGTTAGGGGGTCATGCTGGTCCTATCATGGCTGTCCTTGAGAGAAGAAGAGAAAATGATACTCTGGTATTCACTGGTTCACGGGACCACTTTGTTAAGGTATGTGTTGTTGTGTTAAAGCAGATTTCACTTGACTGAAAAAGTTGTGGCACAGGCTGGGTCTGTGCTGTAAGTGTTCCTTGCAGTGCCTTGACCATGTCATGACTGTATTGATGCCTTGAGCTTTTCACAGTCATACGAAATCTGCTAAACTTAATACTGGTATCCTACTGACTTTTAAATAAAATAGGAATATTTTTCATTATTAGATTATTGATTTTTAGTTAAATTGCCTCTGCATTTATTTCTCAGATATTTGAGCTTGGAGAAGGCAATGCTGGAGTGCAGGTAATTATCTTTTCTTATCCACCCATCCACTCACCCATCCACCCATCCACCCATCCACCCATCCACCCATCCATCCATCCATCCATCCATCCATTCATTTATTTGTTTGTTATTGGTTAGACTGCAAAATACAAGCTGGAGCCTCCTCACTATGATGGTGTACAATGTTTAAGTATCAGAGGAACTGCTCTGTTCAGTGGATCCAGGGATAACAGCATCAAGAAATGGGACTACACAACCCAGGACCTGCAGCAGGTAAAGATTTATTCAACTGGAGTAGGAGTGGTAGACTAGAGGCTTCATTAAAGTACTTATCACTTTCTTGCAATTTTCAAATGGTTATTATAGTGATATTCAATGGCATTCATAGCATCAAAAATTGTGCTGTTCAGGAGCTTTTGACTCCTTTGTGGAGCCTTTTTCAAGTGATATGACTCCTGTCATGAGACGAAAGGTATTGGGAATCATGTGGCAAGAGATCATTGTAGATGAGTGTCAGGTCATCTTTGATCTTCTCTTTCTTCTTTAATCTTTCATTTTGCTTTTGTTATCTTTTAGCATTTGATTGGAGCTCACAGTGACTGGATATGTGCTCTGGATTTCTTACCTCAAACTAATGTGTTACTAAGTGGTTGCCGCAGAGGAGTGCTCAAACTCTGGCAGTCTGATACCTGCCAACAGATTTGTAAGTCATTCTACTAGATTTTGGTCAATCAATTAAATATTTGATAATATTATATTTATGTGTGTCATTGTGTTGCTGCACCTAGAGGGGAAATGGTTGTGGGTTTATAAGGATATACAAGGCTGCCAATGATTGAGAATGGTCATTCAGATTGGCAGAGTAACTGTTGTTAATCAGTAGGCAAATAACATACTACCATAGTTTGCTCTGGAATTGTGCATCATTGTTTAGAGTCACCTTTGATCTTTAATTAATTTTTCAGGTGAAGTCAAAGCACACAGGCATCCCATCAATGCTATTACTACCAACTCAACATGTGTCTTCACTGCCTCAAGGTAAGTTCAATACATTTTCTTATTTTCAAGCCTTTTGATTGGATGGTGTTTGTACTTTCCAGTTTTCTGATTGGCTAAGACTTGACATATCCTCCCTTGCAGTTGTTTTACAGACAGTAACTCTCACACCATATAAGGGAAAGCAAGGGATGAAGCCATTGATAGCATGTTACTATTTTAAAATTCCTGTAACCATTACTATCTCCTTTGTAGTGATCGACTGGTTCGATTATGGAGAGTGACAGGAACACTAGAGGAACAATTAGAAGACCTTCAACGATCCATACAAGTTTAACACCAAATAATCCTTTGCATGTGTGACTTTACACAGACATCCTACAGAACTTTATACTCATCCTCAACAGAAAATACTGTTCATGAAATGTTTAAAACACACTAAACATATTTTCTAAATTATAAAGAACCATTCATTGTGATATTATATTTGCTATACATTATATTGAGGTTTAACATGTAATTCCATTATATTATCTGAATAGATTTTCATTAATGCACCCATGAAAAAGCTTGAATGTCTAAGGAATTGATAATAGAAAAATCAGGGATTATAATAGCTTTGGATTCATGGGTTTAAGGAAATTGCCAGTAATAAATAATATTAATATTCAATATTTTCTATCAAAAACACAGATAATTCTATTTTGTAGTTACAAATATAATTTCAGCATTCCCTTGTGATATTTGATACAAGCCCTGCAATTTCTATTTTGTATCTTTTCCATAACATACAGTTTTTCTTCCATTTTCCACTACGCTTCATTTTCTACCAGCAAAAAATACATCAGAAGAAAATATTTTTTGTAATATTTGGTACTATTTTAGAAAATTAAATACAGACTGCTATTAGTCTGTGTACATTTAATATCAACAGTATTTAATAACAGCATGGATATTATTAAGACATTTCTAGATGTCAATATTAATGAATAATTTTGTTACAATATACATGTTTTGTCTAAGATATTAATGTAAAGTACATTGAAATAAAATTTAATTGCATACGAAAATGAATGAATGTTGAATGTGGCTTGGAAAGTTTCGTAAAATTTTTGGCTTGACCCTCTTGTGGAAAGGATGATGTCATTGCTATCACTGTAAAAGATTTTTCTAAATTTTGAACAAATTTACGAATACTGGAATACAGAACCCGGATGTCTGGGGTTCCTGTGGTTGTATTGGGCTTCCTGTGTTTGGGTACGTACCGACGTGCAAAGAGCGAACTCAAAACAGTAAGAAAATTTCAAAGAAAACATGGAGTCAGTTCTTTCTCTTTTTGGAGGCATGTTTTTGGCTTATCACGGCCTTAACTTTGGACTTCAGGTCCTTCAAGGCTTAAGGACGTTTGTTTTACCTTCTTTCGGTTTGAAGAAGAATTTGAAGAAGAGTTTTGGCCGCTGGGCTGGTGGGTTTATTTTCACTCTCTGAGAATTAAGAGAACTTTCAAAATATTTGTTCCAAATATCACCCAAATTAAGGCATTGGGTTAGGATTAGGCCTAAATAAGGCAGTGGGAATGTTTTGTATCTAAAATGGCTGGGAATTCATGTTTTGAAATTCTTCCCAAGACATAAAGATATCAAAAGACAGGGTCGCCATGTTGGAAGATAAGCTCACATTAGAAAAGAAGAAATATCTCGAATAACTGCAGTAAAGCTAAAGTCATTCAAACAGTGGATAAGTTATGATAAGTTTCACACATATTTTAAGTTTTTTTACCTATTTTATCCTACTTTTTCACCTTAGTGGTTACAGGATGTACTGACGGGATTGGTAAATCATACGCCAAGCTGGTAAGAAAACTTAATTGAGGTATTTTTAAGTTGCCAACTCTCAACTTGCTCTCATCCATTGACACATCTTCATTCCTAACCATTCAATTCTAATTTCATTCATTCATTCATTCAACTTCCCATTCACACACTTTTCATTCAGTTATTCATCCAATCATCCATCTCACCCACTTGTTCCATCCATCCTGTCTTCCTTCATCCATAATTACAAAACTTAATTACAGTCCAGCAGTTCTCAAGTTGTGTATTTATGTTGTTTCTACTGTAGTTGGCACAGCAAGGCATCAACATTGTTCTCATCAGCAGAAATATGGAGAAACTACAAAAAGTTGATGAAGATATAAGTGAGTTTGCAGATATCATCATAATGCAAGAAACCAAAAGCTTAAAATTTTATTAGTTGGATCTAATGAACATAATTCTAGTTTTCCTTTTTTTTTAATCTAAAGAAATTTCAAAATTGAGAGATGAATATTGTATAATTAATAGAGGATATTACATTGGCATGCGGAGATATGCATTTTATCCTCAAGTGTTGATGATATCTCTCAGGAGTGAGCACAGCAAATGAGTGAGAGATATTTGAAGATAAAATTTGTATCTCCAAGCTCCCATGTAATTTTCTGTTTATTTTATAAATATCGATGAAATATCCAGGATCAGAGAAGAATTTAAGGCCATTTGTGATTGGTTGATACAAGGGTAGTCATGGCAATGGTGATATCTTCATATGTGAAGGATAAAAATGATATCTTCACTGTGTACGAAGTTTTAGAAAAAGGAGAAACCCTGGTATTTCATGGATATCTACATAATGATGGTTAATATTCTCTTATTTTCCAGGGACTCTTTATGGTGTTGATACTAAAATTATTGTGATGGATTTTGTTGGTGGACCTGATATTTATGAAGGTCTGGAAGAAAATCTAAAGGACCTTGAGATAGGAATCCTTGGTAAGTAAAATGAAATAACAAAATTAAATGTTATTGACTGACTAGTTACCATTTCTTTCAAATCATTTAATCCAACATATTATTTTTTTGCAGTTAATAATGTTGGGGTTGTGAGTGGTCCTGACGTTTTTCATATAATATCAGCAAAGGTGATAGATATTTGTTTTATTTTATTTATTTTTTGATAGATATTTGTTAATTATTGATATATTTGTGAATATATTCTCTGTTTACTCTGATATACCTAAGCATTATATTTCAAGGAGTTTGACTTCTCCTATTATTGATCAAAATAATGAACTAAATTTTATCTTTTTTACAGAATCATCAGAATATGCTTAATGTCAATATTCTGTCTGTTGTCATGGTAACTTTGTCTTTTTATTAATTCTATTTTACATTGAATCCCTTTTTAAGCAGCCACAACCCTTGGGGAAGCAACAGGTTCTCACTAATAAGGAGCTCTGTCTACCAATCGGGGCTTTCTTTACAGTGAGATAGTCAGTTTGGCACTTTATAATTGGCCACTTAAACAGAAATTCAATTCAGTGCTTCTATAATTTGGTATAAATTTTTAAAATCTGTTTTTATGATATATAATATTTTTTTGCTAGATGACACATATCATCCTTCCTGGCATGGTCTCCAGGTAAATATGTATTTAAAAAATTTTGAGATAAGATGTAAAGTACATTTAAAAGGTCAATATATAAGTGAGTTGGCGTTATTGCTCTTTAGATCTGCAAAAGGATGGTTACCAAAGGTACAAGGGCCTCTACTGTATTCTCCTGTTATTGGATAATATTGACTGTTATATTGTTCTTATAGGAAGAAGGGACTTATTGTCAATGTATCATCTGTTACTGGTAGTATGCCGATGCCACTAGTAGCAACTTATTCTGCTACTAAGGTATATGTTTATATATATAGAATTAGATGACTAAATGGAAATACACGAGATTCCCTGCGACTCTGAGTTTCGTGCGTATGCACTCA
>JAAAQI020177890.1:0-23022 GCA_011800005.2 Stichodactyla mertensii
ATGTCCCGTTTTCCCTATGACAAAAAAATAAAAATTGAAAGTAACATTCAAACTTTTTTAAAAAGGTTTTATATTGGTGAAACCAAACCCCGCCCCCCCCCCCCCCCCCCCGACACACACACACACTTTATTCCTAGGTCCCATTATAGTAAGGAGTAGGGATAGGGGAAAGAAACTGCAAGAAAATGATTCTTAAGAAAAAGTTTTCATTGAATGGGTAAAAAAGATTATAAACCTAGAAACATACGGGAAGAAAAACCCCCCGGAAACAAAAATATCATAGAATGCCGTCATACTGGACTTGGGCTTCCTGTGTATTGGCGTGTGGTCGATCATGTGATGAAAACAAAAAAGACTTGGGGGGGTGATAGTGGATTACCAAATATATTGATAACTTTTAAAAATTCTATCCGTCCTCCTGTTTGGTAACTTCGCTTTTAGCAATTTATTTAATATCTTATTTGTCTTTAGAAAACATGTAAGCGGTAAATGTTCTCTTTCTACATATTTATAAAGAAATTTAAATAAATCTTCCGACCCCTTCCCCCACAAGGGGTTGTTTGTCATCATCAAGAAGACAAACAGCAAGATGGCGGCTGGATGTGGTGTCAGGATGTGGAACGTTATTCTGATGGGAATAGCGTTTATGTTCATGTTCACTGCATTTCAATCTACTTCCATCATAGAGGTAAGTCAGGACTGGAAGTATTGGTTGGTTTTGTTTAGTTTATTAGTGTAATAATGGCAAACTGCGCCTTGTCCTTTCGAGATAACTTTACCTGTTACAGTGCGTGCGTTTCACAACATTTGACATGCCAGTTCAAAAGTTCGTTTGGAAGTACCGAAGTTCAAGCGTACTTTGGAAGTTCACAATGAACTTCCTTGGCGAACTTCGAACCTACTTCCCGCGTAGATATTCAGTCTTTTTTGAAATTTGTACTTCTTTGTTTGGTCGAGCAGCTCAGTCGGTGTAAACCTTGAAGTTGATCGCCAACGACGTTCGTTGTGAACCTCCAAAGTACAGCCTGAACTTCGGATTTTCTGAACAAATTTCGGAACCAAATTGTTTGTTTATTTGTTTGTTTATTTATTCATTACAATCTACAATGTGAAAATACAAAAATGTGAAATGCACTGTAAAAAGGAAAATGTTTGACTGCGATAATACATAACTACCCCCGTTATTTCACTTTCATTTATAACCTTTGAATCAGAGGAAATATTGTATACACCAAATTGAAAAAACGTCAGGTTCAAAAGGTTAAATCATCGAAGGTAAGACCGAGGAGGATTCTGGGTAAATAGTTCGTAAGGCCCATAACATGCATTGTGCATTGCTATAATTCTTGAAAATTGCTTTCTTCGAGAATTCAAAGTAATGCTCGAGAGTTGCAACAATATCCTATGCATATAATAGTAAATATGGGCCTTATTGTATGCTTACCCATTGCCCCTTTCGGTCTTACCTTCGATGATTCAACCTTTTTGAACCCGACAACGTTTTTTTCAATTTGGTGTATACAGAATCTTATTATATTGGGTAGTTTAGACGCTGCTTCGCTGTAGTTTAAAAATTTTCCCAGGATTTGTATGCTTATTTATTAAATCTAATTAACCAACTTGTTTTCTAAAGATTCTGTCAGAAAGTTAGAGATTTCCTTACAGTATTGAGTTTAGTAAAGTGTAGTATATTTCTCTTTTTCACGGAATTACAGAATTCCTTTTGTTGGTTATTGACAGTATAGAGCTGTTAAGTTGTGACATATATCCGGGTCTAATTTTTCAAAATGCTCTAAAATAAAACCAAAAGTTTATGCACAATTCCTCCTCCACCTGTAATAAACAGACCCATGTACACCAATTCCTACTATGAAGAAAAAAGCAAGAAAAATCTTCAAAGAACTGCTTTTCATTTTGGACTCAGAAGTTGCTTTTTCATTCAAGTGATGTCACACTTAACAGCTCTATAGTGAGGAAGGTGCTGGACCCTGGTCAATACTCTTGGAACTTGTTTAGTTGGTTCTCTTTCCTGCTAGGGTTTTATCTGGATAATCTGGCTTTTCTAGTTTGTCAAATTACAATTTTACATTCATTTTTAATTTTCAAAGTCCCCCCAAAAGGTTTGTTTATCTGTGTCACTGTCTGTCACTTTTACTAGTGGTTTGACAAGAATTAATTATTTATATTAAATGCTGAAAACCTTGGTTTTATTTTCTCAGCCGTATGTACTTCAAGGAATACAAGAAGCAGCCAAGGCCAAGAATGAAACATTTACAGGTACAAAAAGAATGAGGCAGCATTTGAGATGGATAATGCCTGCAGGCTGAAACAAAAGAAAGTGTCCAATGTCCAAGGGAATAGGAGGGTATATTATCTTGGTTATGGTAATTGTAATTTAAAGTAGCAATCAAAACTATATTGGATCAATCAACAAAACAATGTGACAAAACTCTTTGTTAAAATGACAGGCACATTAACGTCACAATAACAGTGTTTATACACTTACCATATCAAAAATTGAGGATATTTTCTAATTTCTTTTTTTTCCATCTCAGGTGACGGATATGTCAGGTGAGTTTCATTTTTCAGACAAGATTTTTTTTAGAATCTTTGTCAGATAAAAATAACCAGTCATCCACAGTCTCAAATAAAACTACACAGGCTATACGCTATGAATACATTAGGATTTATGCTAGTGTGTACTCAAAGAAAATACAAGTGACAAGTGGGATATTCTACAAGGTGCCACAAAAAAATATTGTATGACTGTTTTATCCCACACCATAGAAAATACAAATGCATGATGGGGAGGAAGAGTGGAATACTGACAAATATACAATGGCCATCCTGCATTCTGATTGGCTGTATTTTCTATGGTGGATAAAATACTGTAGTCATGATCTGTAATCTGTTATTTTTATAGTCTTGGCATTGTCTATGCTGTTTTTACCTTTTCCAACTGGTTGGCACCATCATTTGTTGAGGTATTTGGACCAAGATTATCAATGGTCATTGGAGGCATTTGTTACTTGTAAGTAATACCATCAGGTTTTATAATACAAGCACAACATTGGCTGATTGGTTAATAAATATGTGCAGTCATGAACTACATTTTCTTGAACTGCACATTTATTCATTTTAGAAGAGTAAGTGCGATATATTTCAACAGAGTAGTTTTCATAAGACTGTGAAATGTCTGTGGCACTGTCATGATACAGAATTCACGACATTAAAACAATAGCAGTGCAAGAGATAAATTTTCATCCAATGAAAATGCTTTGTCACAGCATCATCATGGTCATAGTATGGTATGTCCTTACTATTTTTTTCCCCAGTTATATGAAAACTGCTCTACCTATAGTGTGTATCAATGAAAGTGTTCTCTTCTGGCTTTGTTATGAAAGAAACACACTTGCTTTGAGTCATGCTGCTCTGATACTCGAATCTCTAATGTTTAACATGCTAGTGGATCTACATATAGTGTTGACACACCATTTCTTGGTGGTTACACTGTTTTACAGTATCATGACTTCTATTTTATCTGTACAGTCATTAATATGTGTGTGTGTGAATAAACAAAGTTCAAGATTTCCTGATCAAAAAACTCTCCCATGTCAACTGTTAAGTTTCCTTTTTCTGGATCTTTATCTTTGTTTCAGCTTATTTATTTTGTCTTTCATCAAACCAATGACATGGAGTCTTTACTTGGGGTCTGTCATTATTGGACTTGGTGCAAGTGGTAAGTCTTGATGTACAGCTTTGAACCAATCAAATAGCAAGAAAATGAAAACTGTCCAATCACAGTGCTTCAATACAAAAGCGATCACAGAGTCACTGTGCTTCCAGCCCATTAGAGTGAAATCAGCTCTGATAGTCCAAAATTACCAGGCTCTCAAAAGATGCATGTACAGTACTTGGAATAATTCTATTGAGTTTGTTGCTTGTTTTAATCCCTTTAAGGGTTGTTTGCTGTTGGTTCTTATAATTTGTTCCATTTTAAAAATGTACAGATAATAGATTTACTGTACACCAATTTTCAATGGTTTATGGACTGCATTGTACTTGTGTCGTTATTAGAAAGGGTAGCAAATTAATACTTATTAATTAAAAGTAGCAAACTACTTTTGATTCTTTCTTTAAGTTATCTGGACAGCACAAGGAAACTTTCTGACTCTTAATTCTGATTCTGAAACCATGTCCAGGAACAGTGGTATCTTCTGGGCTCTACTCCAGTGCAGGTTTGTTGTCTAACATTGTATGGCTACAAAAAATCTCCATACCTTCACCATATAGGGGTAATGGAATTATTAAGGGGTGGAGAGGGTTGGAAGGGAGTACTTTATATTGTGAAGTTCCAAATCTTCATACCTTCTCTATGGAGGGGAAATTTTCTATAGATGGGTAGTTTTGAGAAGGACAATATTGAATACATAATTCCCACTCAGAGGAGGATGGGAAGGTCACATAGCAGAGCAGTGTTGAGGAAGGTACACTGCTCACCTCCGGAAAACATCCATGTCTGCTCCTTCTTGAATGGGAAGATTGCCAAAAAAGTAAAGAGTGTTTGTAAGTACTATGTGAAATAATTTACTGGCAAGGGGAAGAGAGGGGGGAAGTGAATATTTTCTATTTTCTGTTGTAAAATTTGATGCAATATGGTTTGCCAATAAGGTAAAACAAATTGTTGTTGATACTTCTTTTTTTTCCAGCCTGTTGTTTGGAAATCTGTTTGTCTTCTTTGAATTCAGTGGTAGCTCACAAATTGGTGAGTAAAAAATATAAACATTTGTAAAATTTAAGTTGAACCTGCATGACTGTATACACCTATTTCAAAAACATTGTTGGTTGGCGATCTGAAATCTGAAATCTGAGCCAGATAATTTGCCAGCACATCACTGCTCAAAGGTGGTGTCGTATTTAGCTATTTACTGATTGCAGTCTACTAAGATAAAACTTTACTTTAAAAATAAAAATTAATTTAAAAATAAATTCACAGCTTGTGCCCTCTATTCCTCTCAGTCTCGGATTTAAGATTTCAGATCTCCAACTGACAACCTTATTTGAAATAGGTGTATATGCAAAGGTCATTAACCAGTCTGTTGAAGTCCTTAGGAAGAAAGTAAACTCTTGCTTAATGTTGCTTTATATGTCTTTTATAGCTAACCACACTAGGGTGACGGTATTTATTGTCTTCAGTGCTGTGTGTGGAATTGGAATTTTGCTCCTGTTTCTTTTGCGTCGTCCTCCTACACATGCCGAAAGGGTATGACTACAACAACGTCACAATTTCATCTTTCTTTTATACAATAATTAACTGCATGCCATCACATGAGAAATGTTACTTAAGAGGTCCTGAAAGAGGATGCCAACCCCGTTTTACATCCAGATTTTGTTTTTACAAATCCCACTACCCACCATCTAAATCCCAAACTAAGAAAATTAGCTGAGCCTTCACTAGACATGCTTTTAAAGTCTTTAAGACATTTTTTCATTCTCATTTTGTCTTTTTTTTTCCATTTTCAATCCTAAATCCCATTTTCCCAGGGCAAAAATAGGCAAATCCCAGTTCTCAGTTTACCCCTTCAGACCCTCTTATACAGTTAATGATTGGCTGTACATGTGATTGATTGATTTATTGTCCTATATGTCTTCAATCCATTATTCACATAATATATCGGTTGTTGTCTTAAATTGTTTCTAGGTACTAGAAAATATTGAAGGAAAAAAATCACCAAGGTACTGTATTGATTTTAATTTTCTTTCATTTTCATTAAGTGTTTCATCATAGGAAAAGGAGTAAATGTTTCCATTCCAATAAAGGAAAAAAATTGTTTCAAAGACAAATTCTGTAACAATTTAATAACAATTATTATAATCATAATAATCATAATTACACATGAAAGGCAGCTACAATCTGTATAATATGTCCTTTTACTTATGTTTACTTGTAACATATTTAATACTTATTAATCTTACATCTAGGACTTCATTTCCAAGCCGCAAACCAGGGCCCTTGGAGGCTCTAAGTAAGTATATTGTATAGTTAATTTTTAATGACAATTTTGTTTTTCTTGATAAACTATAATCATGCATAACAGATTTTTCACATGCATTTTGTGAATGTTCTTTGTATATTATTTGTTTACTCACAGAAACATCTTTTCGACTGTTCAAGACGATGGATATGATGCTGCTTAGTTTGTGCTTTGCCTACACAGGTGAGTTGAAGGTTATAATTAAAATACTTATCATTATGGTAATACATTCTAAATCCTGGGTTTTTCATTTGTTTTTCTAGGTTTAGAGTTGACCTTTTTTAGTGGTGTTTATGGTACCTCAGTTGGTAAGTTTACTCACTTTATATTGATGTTTCAAGACACCTTAATATTTCAGTCAAGGATCTGACCATCCCTCCATCCATTCACCAACTACACCAAGCTGTTCATTCACTGCACATATCCATTCATTCATTCATTCATTGACATTAACTTAATCCATCAATCTATTCACTCCGCAAACTATTCATTCATTCATTCACCCCACCCATCCATTCAGTTATGCAATCCATTTATCCAACTGTCCCTTTACTCCACCCTCCTATTCATCCATTCGTTAACTTCACCTATTCATTTTTTCATTCATTCACTAACTCCACCTATCCATTCAATTACATAATCCATTCAATTACACCATCCATTCATCCAACTCTCCCTGTACTCCACCTTCCCATTCATCCATTCATTCACTTCTCCCATCCATCCAGGCTCACAGCTAGCAACATGTCCTCTAGTAACATGAACATGGTAATTTTTCTAGGGAACACTGAAAAGATTCCTTCGTCGCAGAAGCTGATTGGTCTGGTTGGTGCATTCATTGGAGTAGGGGAAATAACTGGTATGAAATTCAATTGATTCATGAATCAAAGTCAGTTTTGAACTGTATCATGCAACAGTGTTGCCTTGCAAGTTGCACAGTGATGTTGATTATTTTACCACTCACACACTCAACAAAAATGAGCATTGCAAGTTGTTTGTGACTGCTTGTTGCAAAAAAAAGAAAGTGCTTCAATCTACTTTTTACAACAAGCAGCCACAGCTTGTAGCAGTGATAATAAAATCGACATCACTCTGCAGCTTGAATGTATGCAGCGTTGTGTGACCAATTGCATGATTTTGTTGCTTGTGTATTACTGCACCTTTAGTTAATCAGTACTTAAGTCATTTTAGAAAGCAGGAAAAAATACATTTCTAAATAACATTATTAATTAAAAATCATTGTTCATTTTAGGGGGTCTGGCATTTGGTATTTTTGGTAAAAAGACCAATAAATTTGGTCGTGATCCAATTGTGCTCCTTGGTTTCCTGGTGCACCTGGCTGCATTCTTAATGGTATTTATCAACATACCTTCATGCTCTCCACTGAGAAAAAATATTGACCAAGCCTACATATCACCTAAGTATGTTTTATTTATTTATTTATTGAATTATTGAATATTTGAAAATACTCCAATTTTCTTAGAAATGTCTGTTAACATTTCATTTCAAAAAAACATGAATTTATCTGTGCTTTTTGTTTCTCCTGTAGTAAATACATAGCACTTGTTTGTGCATTTCTTCTGGGATTAGGTGACAGTAGCTTTAACACACAGGTAAGATTACCATTGTAGAGTATTTATTGGTTTCTTCTTCTTGATTTAAGGGGCACTTCACACAGATACAATAGTTTATTATCCTTCACTTAACATGGAATTGCCACAAAAAGCACCTCAAATTTGATGGAAATGAGCCAAAATGTAGTTTTCTGGTGAGTGTGCTGTTGTGGCTGAAATTACGTATCTACGTGTACATTGTAACTTAGACATCACCTAACCTTAGATTATTTACAGAAACACAAAATTTGGAACTCCATTTCAACAATATTTATCACCAGTCAATCTTAATATCAAAAAAATTATTAACAAGCACAAGCTGTTTTGTCAATTATTCCAGCTCAGTTTTTCTTGGTACAAAAACAAGTTCTATTCCCACCCAAATACAAGCAAGTCAAAGCAAGCTAAGTTTGTTGCATAAGATTTAATGAAGATGTAATGTACTTTGTTTACAGATATATTCTATCCTAGGATTTGCTTATCCTGATGAAAGTGCTCCTGCTTTTGCTCTTTTCAAGTTCATGCAGGTATACACCTATCTCAAAAAAGGTTGTCAGTCAATGATCTGAAATCTGAAATCTAAGGAGAGTAAATGAGCACAAGAGGAAGTTTTACTTTCAAATCCAGTTTTATCTTTTAGTAGTTTGCTATAAGTAAATAGCTAAATACATCAACGCCTTTGAGACCTGTGCTGGCAAATGGTGTGGCTAAGATTTAAGATTTCAGATCTTTTTTGAAAATAGGTATCTTCACTTTGGGTGTAATGTTTTCCCATTTCAGATCACATGTCATTCCCTTAGGTTTTGTTTCTCCACTTCTCAGAGATGCTTGTATGAGAAGATGCATAAATATGTATGAGCCTCAAACAAAGAATCTTATTCCCAAAAGGATGACATGTGGTCTGAAATGGGAAAACATTATGACCAAAAGTAAAGAGGTCTATTAAACCAGCTGGATAGACTATTGATTTGTTATCTCCCTGATATATACTGGCTCTTTGCATAGATGTGTGTATTTTGATGCATCCTTAACCCCAGGGGGAGGGAACTCAAATCCAAAAAGGTACAGGCAATTATCATACTTTCATAACCTTTAGGGATGAAATCATCAGTTTGGTACTGCTTAGGGTGTTTACAATCTGTGACCACCAGTAGAATAGACCGATCCTGCAATCCATAGATACTGTTGCTACGTCGGACAAGCCAAAACTTTAATTCGAGATTGTGCTACAAAATAAATGTTGATTACTAAAAATCATATATGGCTTTGTTTTATTTTGTGTAACGTGGGAAAACATTGACACAAATGGCCAATAAATGTTTAAATGTCATTGAAATCGAGAAGTTTGTAGTTTTGTCTGTCTGACCCTCCATATTCCTTTGGGGAAAACTTTAAGCTCTCATTGGGGATCGGTCTATTAGCCATTACCTGTTAGGGTAAGTGTTTGTTGATTAATAAATAAATGATATGAGAGCTGCATTTTTGGTACTTCTTATTACCATAATAAACGCATTTGTTAGCATGCCCAACAGGACAAGACTCAGGTGCCAACAAGTGCCCTACCCTCTTATATATTTACATTTACACCCCCACCCCTTGCTATTGTGAACAAAAGAACTGTTTATGTATCATTGCAATGCTTCATTATATTAAGGTTTTCATTAACTAATTTCCACAGCCTATCATTTTATTTATCTATTTGTTTATTTTTGTCATTTCAGTCACTTTTTGCTGCATTAGGATTCTTTTACAGTAACAGAATTATGCTGGAGTGGCAGCTGCTTATCCTGGTTAGCACTTTTACTATTTTAGCTATATACTCCATTTGGCTTAAATGACAGACGATTTGTTTGGGTGGTGGTGATAGTAGCAGTGTGGGTGGTGGTGATAGTAGAGGTGGTGGCGGCGATAGTGTGGGTGGTGGTGGTGATAGTGTGGGTGGTGGTGGTGATAGTGTGGGTGGTGGTGGTGATAGTGTGGGTGGTGGTGGTGATTGTGTGGGTGGTGGTAATAGTAGGGGTGTGGGTGGTGGTGGTGATAGTGGGGGCGGGGGTGGTGATAGTAGGGGTGTGGGTGGTGGTGGTGGTGATAGTGGGGGCAGTGGTGGTGATATTGTGGGGGTGGTGATAGTAGGGGTGTGGGTGGTGGTGGTGATAGTGGGGGGGGTGGTGATAGTAGGGGTGTGGGTGGTGGTGGTGATAGTGGGGGCGGTGGTGGTGATATTGTGGGGGAGTGGGGGTGGTGATAGTAGTGTTAGTAGTGATAATATATTGGCAGTTTGGGTGTAGGAGTGATGATCATTAAGAAAGTAAAAAGTGATGGTTGTGTTATATTTTTTAATGTTCCATAATTTTATGCAATCATTTTTGGGGCCCTTGTTGCAAATAATTACAACCTAAACTAAGGTTCTTGTGTTTTGGTATTTTTTAGGTAATATGGTCGGTTTTAGGAACAATAGGTTTCTTTGTTGTAGAATGGAAACACAAGAAACAGGTTGGAGGATATCAAAGAATACAATAACTTAATATTCCTTATCCAGTCAAGATGAACAAATAATACCATACTCCAAGAAAATGACAAAACTCTTTGAGGTGCATATTCCTGTATATGTTTAGATACCAACCATTTGACTTTTATTCCTTTTTCTACTTAGTTCTTGGCTAATGATTCTCTTCATAACTTCATAAAAGGATAGTCAATTGTTCATTATGAATCATTTAAGCCATCAACAAGCTAAATGTATAACTTAGTTTGCAACATTTTTTTGAATCTAAATTATCAGTTTTCAAAACCTGGGGGGGGGGACTCCAGGGTAAAAGTGTCAGGTATGCTCGTCGTATCTCTTAGGGGTAAAAATCAGCGATTTGGTATCTGTTAGGGTGTTAAAATTGAAGTTTAGAATTTCAGAATTCCCTGGTATCTTTTAGGGTATTGAAAATGGTAGAGCTCATCACTTTTCGATTTATGTTCATAGTTACGCAGAGCTTACGCACTTTATTATCGGTTATACCTAACATTTCAACAGTCTTCTAATCCAATTTTATTTATTCATTAGTGGTATCCCTTAGGGGTTAAAAATAGCCCAGCCACACCCTTTTTAAAAGACTTCTGGTATCTTTTTGGGGTATTTTTGAAAATTTCCAATGAGCACACCCGATACTTTTACCCCAGAGTCCCCTCCCCCCGGGTTTGTAGTTTGCTGCAATTTTTAACATTATGAGGACTAGCTCTTTATACAACAGCTTTTGTGCTTTAGATTGATGAAAATGTAAGACCAAATTTCCTTCCTGCCAAGTTAAAAACATCAAAGATCACATGATATCAAAAATTCCTGTGAGAGACACCGAGTTGTCTCACTAAAATGAAAAATACATGTTTTCAGAGCAACTTCATTTAAAGAAAGCCAGAATTTTATTTCTATGTAAATAAAAAATTTAAGAAATTAATAAAATGATCAAAACAGCATTATACATTGCTTTTAGTTAATCAAAATCAAAATATGTTAGCTTTGTTTTACTATAATTATTTATGATAAAGAATAAGTCATTATGTAGAGGTACAGGTTGGGTACAATCAAATCCATGTCCCCTCCCACTGCACCACACCTCCATCCCTAAAAACTTTAATCATTGTTACAAATGCACATGTATGCACCTATCACTTTTAAGCCCCATAGTGGGGCAGTCCCAGGGGGAATTGACATTTTTGGAGATGACAGAATCAATATCCCTACCCCTGGGACTCTAATAAATGTCAAATTTCCCTTCCTTCCAGTCTCTCTTGCTCTTTCAAGTGTCAAATTCCCTCCTATAGGGTAGAATGTACTTGTAAAATGCAGAAAAAAATAAAGATCCTATGACAATTCCCTCTGGGTTGCCTGTCCCCCCCTACCCCACCCCCACTGGGGCTAAACATTGATAGGTGCATTACGATAAAAATCCCATTTCATGATCGAACAGCAGGATCATATTCAATCCAGAGTTTTTCAAATTCTTCACAAAAGCTTTCCACAATCTGTGGTTCGTTGGTAATCACCACATTTTCTCTGTTACCAGTCACAGCTTGTCTTGTCCAGTTGAATGAACCATTAGCGATCGAACTGTTATCAACAATGACAAATTTATGATGCATGAAGAACGATGATAAGTCGTGTCTTACACGTATGCCCTGTTGTCGAAATTTCTGTATCTGTGATCCACTAGATCCCATTTGTTCGTCATCAGTCAGTACTCTTACAACAACCCCTTTCTTGTGTAATTCCACTACAGCATTAGCCAGTTCATGACAATTGATTGTGAACACGCACACGTCAAGAGTAGCCTTGGCTTGCATGATAGTTTTTATTAGTTTGCTAAGAGATGTATCTTCGTGTGCATAAGGACATCTGGAGCGAGTACAGCTTACATCAGACAAGAAACTCTTGCAAGCGAGCTTCTTGTCAGGAAAGAACAACACTCGGGAGAATATCGCGGTATTCTTCGGCTTTTTCTTACAAAACCCACTCGATTTCTTCAGGAATTTGTATAATATGTATGTCGTACTAGAAGCAAGAGCCAAAGCAAATGAAATCCTTACGAATCGCAAAACATTCTTGGATAAAGTTTGACAAACAACAAAACTCATTTCGTCCGCCATCTTGATTTCTGCGGTATACCGCTGGCTGAATACACCGCGGCTATCAGTCCCGTAGATATCCCGCGAGAATCCCGTAAGTTCTTCGAATCACAGGATACAGTCTATTGACTCGAGAAGAATGACAACGCAAGAAAATACATAACTGTAGCAATATAACGACGTATTTACCATCGTTTTACAAGCAGCTGAACAAAATGGCTGAATCAATGATCCTACAAAACTGCTTTCAACTTTTACCGGGTAAAAAGTTCTACGATGTTCGCTTGACTCGAGAGAAGCTGTTTTATCAACAGGCATCCATCGAACCTTGTTGTATACGTTCCACGAACCAATTATTGAATGTGGAAACAAGCGATATTTATGGTGCTAAGTTATTTAGGAGCAGTGATAGTGAAGACGACAACGCCTATTTTCATATCTACACCTGCCCAGTGCGAGGAAATAAAAGAATCAGACGAAGAATTCGCTTCAAAGTCAGTGGATGGGAAGATATTGAATCAAATATTGAACGAGCTGAACATTGGGTCAAAACTATCTTATGGTTAATAAGAGATCCAAGTATAGATACTTCCACTTTGAAAGGTAAAAGCATTCAGTTTTGTATTGATTAGGGGTTATACATGTTCAATCAGAGGTGGTTGAAAGTAAAAGAAAAAATAAAGTCAGTTGAGAATTGGTGAGGAATTGATCAGCAGAACTGAAATGGAAAGACAACAGCTGAACAGCTTTTTTTTAATTTTTAAAATTGATTTTATCTTCATTGACCCACTTGGGTAGAAAAACATGACCCATTTTATCAACCCTCATCTACTAACCATCCAGTTATTCATTGGTGTTTTTTCTCATAGCTATGGTTTCCCAGCATGGACAATCGATGAAATCAATGATCAATAACAATCGATAACAATCGATATCAATCGATCACAATTAATCGATTGATATTGATAATCAATGAGCAATCGATGGAACAGAAATTTGTGACCTTATCGATTGATATCGATTGCTTGTAATAACCATCGATTGCGATCGATTGGAATCGAACTTAATATTGATTTCATAGTAACTGTTTGTTTATAAAGTTGATGAGTAAGATAAGACAATTTGGAACGACAACTTTTTGGAACCACAGCCAGCTTTCACCAATCAATAACAATCAATAAAGGACTTTTTTGTGACTATCGATTGGTCATCGATTGACCAATACCAATCAATATCAATTAACTAATTTTATCGATTGATATCGATTTATCGATTGGATTTCCGATCATCGATTTCATCAATTGTCCACACCGGGTGGTTTAGATGAATGAATGAATTTTTCTTGAGTGTCTTTCAAAGGGTATTAACGCCATAGATTATATTATCAAAGGCAAAACATTAACCAATTAAGCATGGAGGCCGTACTGTAAGTTATGGCAAAAGCACATAGAGTGCGGGTCATAAAAAGGAGAAAAAATGAGATTCCATAGCTTATGTACAGACCAAGCCGGAAACCTAGATTACTAAGATGTTTATTTTATGGCTAGGTGATTCCAAAAACAAGGTTGGTAGTCCATCCCACATACCAGAAATTGGCCAGTGAGAGCCGGGCATAAATTTACTTTGCCATATGAGAAAGATTCATTACTGGCGAACTGAAGATGTGATATCTTTATATTTTATCCATTTCTGTTTCATAAGATAAAAATCTCCCACCAAGGAGAAAGCTTCTCATACTGGTGAACCCCTCTAGTGGTCAAGGCAAGAGTCTGAAGATTTTCCAAAAGAAAGTTTCACCAATGTTCAAAGAAGCATCAATAGATTTTAACCTTCTTGTTACAGGTATGATGAATTACTTTTCCCTGGGTCTCTCGGCACAATGTGCAAAAGTATGAGCTCTTTTCATGTACATTCCTATACTCTTGTTCATGGCATTTTTGCTGCAAATGTGCTTAAATTACCAACCTTATTTAAAACCAGACAGCTTCTCACAGAAATATGTCATTTGAAGGTATGAAAGTCCTCCATTCATAAAAGTATGCAAACACATTAAAAGTGGTCAGACTTTTGCTTGTAGTATTGGTAATACCTGAACACCAATAGATCAGATAGCTAAATGCTAAAGAAGAATAATAGGCCCAGGTCAAACGTCAAACTTCACATGAGCCGAACTCATTGAAAACAATGGATAATAAGGCAGTTTTCTTTGATGTTATTAGGTTCAGCTCATGTGAAGTTTGACATTTGACGTTTGACCTGGGCCTAAGTCTTAGAAAAGGTTACACATGCCAGCTCTTTGAATAATGTAGAAGTAAGGTAAACCATTTTGTAAGGACTATTAATTATCATGGGAACCATATATGAGGGGAATGGTTGTGCTCTATAGGCTGCCTATATATGCTCATGTTAAAGATGTTTAGGCCATGCACAGTACAGTTTACTTGTACATAACAAAGGTGCACCTGCTGTATTTCTACCCATGGTATCCCATGATGCTTTTTGTTGTGTTGAAAAGCCACCAAGAAAAATTAACGATTTCCTTCCTTTGTCAGAATATGCTGGACATGCTAAAAACATTGCACTTAAACTAAATGTAGAAGAATGGGATGGAATTGTGATTTGTTCAGGAGATGGCCTTGTATATGAGGTTAGTCCTGTCAATGAAATGTATGTATTAAGTACATCAATCTTGATACCAATGCTTCAGTGAGAGGTTTTGTTTATGTGGGGGTGGCATTTGTGACAAATGTGGGAAATGTGATATTTAGCCTTTTGCAAGATTCATGCATATATTTGTTATTAAAAATCATTAAGAATTTTCAATATCCTTACTTTACATTAGATCATGAGTGCCCCCAAGGAACTGGCCCAATAAAATTCAATAGCCTACTTTCGATATTTTGGTTGAGTGATCACACACAAATGCATCTATATTGAGGCTCCAGGGAAACAAAAGAATAATCACGATTATTTCAATGTTTCACTGGAGCCTCAACTCAGATCTTATTGTGCACCTTCACTCAACTAAAATATGGAAAGTGGGCTATTCTTTACTTGTGGTGCTGTAGGAGGACTTGGGAAAAAAGAGGGGAAGCATCAGAGTGGTGGTCATTTTGAATATGCATGTTACAGTGCAACCACTCCAACCAAGGCCACCTAAACAAATTTTCATGTAAATTATCCAATCATGATTGAGTATATAAACAATAGAATCTCCACAAATGTTTGAAATTTCGCTTAGAGCAGATTTCGTATGACTGTGAAAAAGTCGTGGCACGGTCCTTGCCGTAAGCGTGCCTTGCCGCGACCTTGATGTTTTCTAGAACTCCAAAGTTCCTTGCCGCGCCTTGACCGTGTCCGCGCCGTGTTCGTGCCGCGACTTTTTCACAGTCATACGAAATCTGCTCTAAAATGCACAGAATTTGCTTTGTTTGTGTACGAATTATATTGACATTGAGCAAGAAGCATCGTACGCTGTAGAAACTCGCAACAAATCTGTCAAGTGTCAAAAATGAACATTGAAAATTTGTTTGGGTGGCCTTGGTTGGAGTAGTCGCACTGTAAGACATCAAATTCTAGCTTGCTGTAATTCCTCTGTCAAATTCATCTTTTAGTTTGTAAATGGTCTGATGAACAGGCCAGATTGGAAGAAAGCTATTAACATGCCAATTGGAGTCATCCCAACTGGGTCTGGCAATGCATTATGTTATTCTGCTCTTTATGCTTCTGGGTAAGTAGATAATATTAATTACACACTAATTTCAAAAACATTGTTCTGGCATCAATTGACAATTGACAATAGGAGACCTGCAAGGGATGTTGATAAATTAAACTCAAATAAATTTATTCATAGGAGAGGATCACACACACACACACACATATGCACACACACACACACACACACACACACACACACACACACATATGCACACACACACACATATGCACACACACATATGCACACACACATATGCACACACACATTCATCTTTAGAACTAAAAATAGCATGGAAAGCAGCACCATATGGGATCAAGTGAAACCATGAATAAATTAATTACAATTAAAAGTACCAACATCCCTTGGGGTTTCCTATTGTCAATCGAAGCTATGACAACCTTTTTTTAAATAAGCTAGTAACTATGTTTTTTGATACAGCATTATAGTATTCATTATGCCATGTTTTTTAATCTCTAGAGAGCCATTTGACACAACTGCTGCCATCTTTGCCACAATCTCTGGTCAAACTCATGAACTGGATATATGCACCATTGATACACCAAAGGATAGGTTTTTCTCATTTCTGTCTCTGACTTGGGGGATCATTTCTGATGTGGATTTAGAGTCAGAAAAACACAGATATCTTGGGAATGCTAGGTTTACAGTAGGGGCAGTAATAAGAATTCTAGGATTGCGTACCTACAGGGGAAGGTTGTCCTACTTGCCAATGGATGGTGAACATGATGAATTATCAACTAGTGTTGATATGCCTAGACAGAAACCAAGTGGTCAAGATGATGGATCTCCAGTTTTTCATTCATTTGGGAGCCCAAGTGGATCATTTTTTCCAAACAAAAATCTCCAGGAAGAGCAACTCAGCACAGATTTACCATCCAGCCATGATAATGTCATCATGCTCCAAAGTGAAAACTCATTAATCAATGTTTCCATGGAAACCTGTAGTAAGAATCTTCAAGGACCTGACACACCACTATTGCTACCATTTGAGAAAAATGTACCAGAAAACTGGAAAACTATCGAGGGTACCTTCATACTTGGATGTTCTCTTTCTCTTTCTCACTTAGGACCAGATATTATGGCTGCACCAGAAGCTAGATTTGGTGATGGTACATTGCACATGACATATTCTAAAGCTGGAGTCTCAAGATTAAAACTTCTTTCATTGTTTAGTAAAATGGAAGATGGTTCCCATGTGGAATCTGAGGAATGTGTGAATGTGCAAGCACGGGCTTTCCGACTTGAGCCAGATCTGTCTCAAGATGGAACAATTGCAGTAGATGGTGAAAGCATTCCTTATTCTGCAGTTCAGGGACAGATACATCAAGGTCTAGGGCGAGTTATGTGTTCAAGGACACATTGATAGTATCATATACCTAACAACATTCTTTTTACTGCTAATTGAAATAGCCCCATCTTGTCTGAATGATCGCAAATAATAAGATCTGAATTGAGGCTGTAGGGAAACAATTAATAAAAATTTAATTGCCCCAAGGGACAATTAAATTTCCTTTTGTACAAGTGGTAGGGGTGATTAGTGGTCCTTTTAGGGTTAAAAATATTTTCTGTCTGAACCTTTGAAGGACAATTTATTAATTCCCTATGTTGAACAACATGAAGAACAGACTAGAAAGATGTTATCAGTTTTAATAAAAAAAGTTAATGATACATAGTCATACCTTTTAGGGGTTCAAATCAACATGGCTTCAAAAGCTCTGTTAATTTGTGAGTCCTTTTTAGATGTCATTTTCAAAACCAACTACTGATCACCCCTACCACTTGCCCCCCTCCCTCTGATAATTGTTCTTCATTTCCACAGAGCCTTAAAAGGGAGTGGTACCTAACTTTGGTCACATGACCAATAACAGGGCAATAGTATTTCATGCTGGGAGAATCTACAGAGCATGCAGTTGATGTAATATATTAATAAAATCTATTGTGGTCTATTTTCATTCTACCAATTGTATTGTGTTGTTCATTGTATTTCTATAAATATATTACATCAACTGCATGCTCTATAGACTCTCCCATCTCATGCTTAAGGTATGAGAGAATCATGTGATTCTAAACACATGAATAGTGCCCCTTCTTTCTGATATAAATAACCAAGTTCCTCAGCATGACAAAATCAAAATCATCACTTTACTTCAATATAGAAGCTTGATACTTTTGCACTTTTAAAAGTGAATCTTTACTAACCTGATCTAGCATTGATTAAGCAAATGATAAAGGCTTTGCTAGTACATTCTATAACTGTCTATATGTAACTGTTGATGTTATTGGGATAGACTTTAAAATTTATATAAATCGTTTTCAATTCCTTTTCATTATTGAGGAATTAAAAATGGGTGATATCAGTGAAGAAAATATAAGAATATAATCTTAGGAGAATTTACATTCTTTAACCAAACGGATTTGATGGGTGAAAAAAAAATTTTTAATTGACGTGAAAATATTAAATTGAAACGTAATACTTGTTACGAATATATGACAATCAAAACAATGACACACGAAATATACAAAGCACTAAATAGATAGATAAATCATATTTCAAAGTTCAAGATTCATTTATTTTTCATTGTTTACAAAAATAGCGTTCATTATTCATTTTTAGAATTCGAGGGTGTGTTTTTTTTCGTAAGCATATTGTATAAGATGATTCGTGGGCGTTTTAATTCGTAGTTAAAATTATACTTTATTCCATACAAAAATTTACCTTTCTTTTCATAGTCTTATAGGAAATTTTTAGTAAAATAAATTTTGATTAAAAGGCAACAGAGTTTTCAATCGTTTGTGTGTAGTCATTATCACTGAGACAAGGTGTGGCAGACCTAGTGCGCATGCTCTACATTTTTTTAACTACACTCACTTTATAAGCAGAATGGTTTAGATGATTATTCTATTCAATTAAACCATGTTTTATTGTTAAACTTCCCCCGTTTTCGTGCCTGAAGATTCCACAAATAAATGATACATAATATATGTCAAGGTTTTCACGAAATATACCGTTTCTCAAACTGGAAATTAATGAGTTAGTACCGTCTGTACTCGTCTGTACTGACTATAGCTAGGTGTATCTTAGCTCCGCAACTAGCCCCGTAATGATGAAGACGAAAACCGGTGAGTTAGAAGGGGAAAAAATCTAAAAAGTCGGTGAACTGCGAACAACAAATAGTCTTATGTCAGAGTAATCTTAAATAAAGTTTCCCCACGATAGATACACTGCAAATCACAGACTGAGAGTTGCTTTTGAACAATTTAAATACCATAAAACCCCCGATACAAATTGTTGAAAACTTAAAGTACAAACAACACGTTTTAGGAGCCATGACGTCATAGCAAGTCTTCACCTCAACACGCTTAAGTTTAGTCTTAACTGAAGGACTTTCATCTTCCGAATAAACAGCCAACGCATGATCCAAATATATCACCCACCCACGCCTGTTTTTCATAGCTTAATCAATTATTTAGCCAGAACCAAGTACTTTGCTATTTTAGAACTTTGGCTATCAGAGGAAACCCTCTAAGGTTCAGAATAAAGGAAGGGAGGGGTAGTGTTGTTGAAAAGAAAACGGCTGGGCGTCATTGAACAGAAATAGATGGAAAAGTATCAAAGCCGCACCGCTGCCATCAACATCACCATGTAGGACTAACCCGTCATATTAAGGGCGTTACAGCTTTTTCATCTTAATGCACCCCCAAGTTTTCGACTAGCAACGTTATCCATGCCTCATGTGAGTCAGACGAGGAACAAGCCCCCATAGCTAACTACGAAATAAATTCACTTTGATTATTCGCAACCTGTCGTGGGCTCTTCGGAACATAATTTTGGCTTCGGAAACTCCCGACTTTGATTCGGAACATTTCGTACTATTGAGGTTTGCCACAGGTCGTCAAAGTGCCTGAATTTTCGCTTTCTACGGCAGCTGAATTCACTTTAGTTAACCGGATCTAAAATTAGAAAAGCTATTTATAGGTGGTTGTTTGCGGCCAATAGCGTAGAAGACAGGTTATTATTCGGTAGTACCGAGAGTCGCTAGTCAAGACACACGATGAACGCAGCTCAAGATGGCTGCCTCAACTAAATCTAAACGCTCGGGAAACAACTGGGTCAAACTGAACGTCGGAGGAACGTGTTTTTTAACCACAAAGCAAACCCTTTGTAGACATCCAAACTCTTTTCTGTCTAGGTTATGTGCAGAAGATCCAGATTTACCTTCAGATAAGGTTAGTTCTGTGTTTTAGATGAGCATTTGGATGTTGTCAATACTTCCCGGTACTAAAGGTTTTTCTTGCTTGCTTGTCTTTAGGATGAAAATGATGCCTACATGATCGATCGAGATCCTCGATATTTCTCTCCTATCTTGAACTATCTTCGTCATGGCAAACTTATAATAGACAGAGATCTACATGACGAAGGTACAGAAACTATTAGAGGTTTACAGTCGATTCAAGCACGGTTTTCTTCATTTGGCGGACCCGTTCTCGCTCTTTCTTTCTACTTTTAATAGAAAAAAGCCTTTGCTATCGACTGTTAACCCTTAATACACCGTCAGTAACCGTATAACTAGTGTAAGTAGAGTTCTTCCTCTGCAGAATGAATGTCTTCTTTCAGCTGGTAGTGTTGTTTAGGGGGGAATGGTTGTCGATGTGAAAAGCTGTAAGCTTAACGTATAGCTCTAGATCTACCAGAGAAAGACTTCGGTACAAACAATGTTAACTTGAAAAATAATCATAGATGATCCTTGAAACTGTTCAACCAAGAACTGTCGTCCTAAATTGTCCGTACTTATAAGTTAAACCTTTTTTGACGATAACTTACAAATAGGCTGGTTTCCCTACTCCTTCGGGTGCAGTAACTGTCAAAGCATACTGACACAGCCATTTTTATTTTAAGCCAAAAATTTGTTTTAAAGAAAAAAGGACCAAATTTTCATTCATTCATTCGAAGAAACGAATGAAATAACTTTTTTCTGTTTTCTCTCGAATTTTTTGCTGTGTAATACCCTCCCCACCCAGTGGTCCCATACAGATAGCACTGTGTCATTCACTATTATCTGTGAGGAATTACAAGAATATTTGGTTGCCATTTAAATAAATGTATTTTTGACATTAAATACCTCTTATTAACTGAGTATGAAGGCTGTACCGTAAGTAATGAACCAAGGTTTTTCCATTGCCTTATGGCTTGAACCTCGAGTGGAAAAGACAAGGTTCCATAACTTACACATCTTACTTATAGTCCAAACAAGGTTAATAAGATGTTTATTACATGGCAAGGTGGACACAAAAATAAGGTTGGGTGGTCCATGCTATAAGTTACTGACTGCAAATTGGCCAATGAGAGCTGAGTTTGATACAATTTACACTTGTTGGTATAGATTGTTTTGACTTTAAAATGCTGTAATAATCATTAATTGAGGGGTGTGGTCAGTAGAGGTCGTAACTAAGATTAGAAAACGAGAGTTTCATAAGAACAATGGTTCAATTGGTACTTTTCTGGTTGTTGATATCGTTTTTGATGAACACAACAATCACTATTTCAGAGTTATTCTTATCTTATGTTTTCACTAAACCCTTGTAAGAATTCAAATCTCTATTTCTATACAATTGCCTTATTGTAATACTATTATTTTCAGGAGTTCTTGAAGAAGCAGAATTTTATAGTATAGAACCACTTGTTAAGATAATTAAGGACAAAATACAAGCTAGGGAAGACAGACAAAAATTGCCAGTAAGTCAATTATTATTTATCACTAACTACAAAGGAACTATTATGCAAAGCCGATGATATGAATGTAACTGCTTTGTACGTGTTTGTCTTACACCCCTAATTTGCTGCTATTTTTCAGGTGTTTTGTGAGATTG
This sequence comes from Stichodactyla mertensii, assembly GCA_011800005.2. Taxonomy (NCBI): domain Eukaryota; kingdom Metazoa; phylum Cnidaria; class Anthozoa; order Actiniaria; family Stichodactylidae; genus Stichodactyla; species Stichodactyla mertensii. The sequence goes on from JAAAQI020177890.1 coordinate 21,867, forward strand.
CTACTAATTTTCTTTGTTGATTTACAGTTGCTAGCTAAAAAGCATGTTTATCGTGTCTTGCAATGTCATGAAGATGAACTAACTCAGATGGTATCCACAATGTCAGATGGTTGGAGATTTGAACAGGTTTGTATTATCTTTGATAAAATATTTGAGAAATAAAGGATGCACTGATTGGCTGGCTGCCATGTTTATATCAGAGGATAGAGACACACTCACCCTAAAACAGCAAAAAATATTTTATAAGAGCAAAATAAAACAGTTGCTTATGTCTCTGTACTGTGATATAAAAACTCTGGGAGATGTAGAGCACTCAAACAGCAGTAGAAACACTCAGCAACACCTCCTGTTTCATAAGCTTTGTTTTTCTCATGCTCTTCATTTTCCAGTGTGTTTATATTACTGTGCAGAGACATGCATGCACATTTTATATATTTTATATTTATATTTTTCATTCTTTCTTCAAACACTCATGAATAATTAATAAGCATTTGGTCCTATCAAAAGATTCATATCAGTCACATGCATGATGCTTTATACCTGGTCAAGTCCTCCTTATTAGATTTTCTTTATATGAAGAATACTAATGAAGATGGCTCTTTATATAAAGTATCACCCAAGTTTATGTGAAGACTTAGTAAGTCTCACAAAGGACAATCTCACAATAGCTCACTGACTTCCTATCAGTTTAAAACATGCTAATGGTTCTGTCTTTACCTGAACATGTCTTACATGTATGAGAACCCTTTGATGTAAAAGTTTTCATCAAACTATAATTTTACACTTCTTTTTCACTTTTCATCAAAATATCATTAAATACTTGAAGTTGTTTATGTGATGTGTTTGAAGCAGTTCAATAAACTCGCAAATCATGTCTTATTGGGTCTAAAAACATCCAGCTACGCCTCATGGTTTTAAACCCAATAAAACACTCTTGCTCGTACTTATAAAGCAGTGTAACATCTTTATCTGTGTGCCATTCAGTTATAGAAGTACTTGGGAAGTGCTATAAATAAATCTTTTTATTTAAGCACCTAGTCACTCTAGTGCTATTCGCACTAATCGGGGTCACTATCACTCACACACACTACCACTACATTAACTGTTTTAAGCATACAACACTCAGCTCACATGTTGATTTTTACGGAGGGAGGAA
>JAAAQI020178001.1:0-23014 GCA_011800005.2 Stichodactyla mertensii
TCACTCACTCACTCACTCACTCACTCACTCACTCACTCACTCACTCATTCATTCATTCATTCATTCATTCATTCATTATTTTGATAGAAACTTAGAAAATATCTTTCTTCGGCATTTTTAAATGGAAAAATATAAAGTTTTTCTGTTTTCTAACTTCGTTCCAAACAAGCACTGATTTAATGTTCATGCATATTAGTTATTCATCTCTGCATTTTAATTCAGTATCCATTAAATGGTTCTTTCTCTCTCTCTCTCTCTCTCTCTCTCTTATGCAGAATATCCATTTAGTTTAGACGTGTGGCTGGCGCATTTTACCCAACAGCCATGTTTCGTCGCGGTAGAACTAGCGGTGATGCTGGTACCACCACCACCACCACCAGCAGCAGCAGCAGCAGTAAAGAAGAAACCAAGAGGAGTTTTATGACCCTTGAAAAAAGCTATAACAATGCCATCGAAACCAAAGAGGTACTTCTAATTCTTAATCCTCCGAGTTAAGGTTTATCAGTTTTTGGTGTTAGCTGAAATACTTCATAACTTATACTTTGATATTTTTCAGGATCTTTTTAAAGATTACCAACAGCTGGAAAGAAAGCTCGATGAAGTGTCAACCGAAAAAGACAACAAACAAAAGGAACTGGAAAAGGTGAAGAAAACCTTGCAGTTGAAATCTGCCAAGATGGAAGCGGCCATAACCCACAAGACCGAAATGATAGAAGATCGGGATAAAACCATTGCTAGTCTGAACGAAAAGCTGAAGAAGAAGAATGAAATGTACTCAAAAAGAGACATAGAAGCTGCCACTAGCGAGAAAAAAGCTCATGCCGCCATGGAAGAACTGCAAGCGCTTATTCTACGACTTGAAAAGAAGGACAAAATTATCTTTGATCTCGAGGAAAAGCTGAGTAAGAAGCAGAACGAGCTGGTAGTTGTAAACACGACAGTCGTCAGTTTGAGGAGCGAGTTAGAAAAGTTACAGTCTGAATTTGTTATAGAAACAACCACAGCTCAGAAACACAAAGTGGACTTGAAAACAGCTGAGAAGGAAAATGCAAAACTCCAGGCTATGGTGTCAGAGCTGCAGCAAAGTCTACGTAAAAATGAAGACCGTTTTGATAAGCTCCAAAGAAACTATGACAACCTTCGTCAAAGTGAATCTGCCTTGAAAGAGAAGAACGTCTCTCTGGATCAAGAAAACACTCGACTTAGAAACCAAATCATTCAGCTCAAGAAAGATCTTGAACTTGCCCTCCACAAACCAGCAGAGAAGTCATTTGAAGTCATTTCTGTGGACACCGTACAATCTGTCGAAGCAGGTCCTCCAGATGACTTCTCATTCGACTCAGAAGAACTTGAGAGGGCAAATCACAGAATCAAAGAGCTTGAAGAGTTGCTTCACCAGCATGAGGTAGAGAATAGCGACCTGCAAGTCAAGCTTGGAAACTCTAAAGGCCAAATTACTAAACTGGAATGTGAGCTCGAAAATGCCCTGAAGTACAAGAGCATCGGTGCTGCAGAACTTGAGGGAGAGAAGGGAAAGTTGGCAAGGCTAATGAATGAGATCAAAGACCTTACAGTACAATTGGAAGAATGCCATAAAGGAAATGAACAGCTGAAGAAGGAACTGGCCAAGAAGGACAAGCTGATAGAAGAACTTAGAGCAAAGATCGCCGACTCCGACAAGATGATAGAGGATCGAGATGACGAGATTTTCAATCTTGGTGGAAAAATCGAGTACCTTAACATTGACAAAGAAAAGCTAAATGATGACAACAGGGAGCTATTAAGGAAAATCGCAGATCTGGAGGCTGATTATAAGATTAGCGAAGACGACAAAGACAACGCAAGTAATGAAGCGAGAGGGCATCTTTTCAGGTTGTCGGAACTCGAAGCTAAGCTAGCAGAATCCGAGAAGGACCGACGTCTCACGGATGAGCAGAACACCTTGTTGCAGCAGAAGATCGACAAGCTTGAAGATGAACTTCACAAAGCTCACCAAGATAAGAGCATCTTCGAGAACCAAACGGTTGACCTGTCGTCAGAAAGTAGCAAGTATCGCAATAACGCAGCCCTTTCAAGAAAAGAGTTGATGGAGCTTCGAGGTGAGATCGATGGAATGAAACGAGAACTTGTGACAAAAGATGACACAATTGCGCAACTGCGAAGGAAAGTCGACGACTTGAACGAAGATCTCGACGAAGAAAAGAAACTTTTAGAAGAGTCTAATTCTAGGTTTAACGAACTCGAGGCAGCTCTAAAGAAGGCTGGAAACGATGTAGAGTTGAAGAACGCAGAAATCGAACGTTTGAATGGAATTCTCGATCGCACTACAAAGGAGAGAAATGACGCCGAGATTCAGCTAGCAGGTCTTTTAGAGAAATTCAAGAGCCTTGATACTGGATCTAGCAAGAAGGTAACAAACAGAGCATCAGTTGACATCAAGATTTCCAAAGTTCAAGACCTTGAAAGTCAGCTGTCATCCTTGAGGCAGAAGGTCTACTCGTTGGAGAGAGAAAACGATGGCCAGAAACAAGCTGTTAACTTCTTGAAGAATGAAATATCTGACAAAGAGGACAGAATCTCATATCTGCAGCATGAGCTTGACAGCAGGGGTATCCATAATGATGACGCCGAAAGAATGTTGGCTGATTATAGGAAGAAGTGTATGATTCTAGAGAAGGAGTTGGACGAAACCTCGACCATCAAGGATAATATGGAGGATGAGCTGACATCGCTTCGTCCTGCCGTTGGCAAGCTTGAGACTAAAGTTGAATCCTTGACGCTGAAGAAAGACACCTTGGCATCCCAGCTTTTAGAAGCCAATGACAAGCTGCGTCTAGCAAAGGAGGATCTTCACAAGGCTGAGATGGAGTTGATGGAAGAGCGAAAGGCAAATACATCGTTAGGCAAGCTCGTGAAGAAACATGAAATCACGATTGAAGATCTGACAGCCAGACTGAAAAACTATGAAAGCGATATAGATAGTCTTACCAGAAAGCTTTCTGAAAGCAATGCTGCTTTGGATGCTCTAAGGGCAAAGAATCACGAACTGGAGAAAGTGATAGCTGAATTGAAAGCTAGAAAAGCAAATCTGGAACAAGAAGTCAGTGAGTTGAGAGATCACAGGGAAGTTATTGAAGGAGATTTAAGCTCTATGTCTTACAAGCTAAGCAATTTGAACACGAAAGTTAGCTCCATCGAGAAGGACAAGAGTTACTATCAAGGCGACAGTGAAGCATCCCAGGGAAAGCTCCGTAGAATGAAGAATGAACTGATCCAAGCTAAAAACCAAATCAGAGAGAAGGATCGTATCACTGAAGACCTGACCGACAAGCTGAAAGAAGTAGAATCTAATTACACAACCTCAAAAAGAAAGAACAAGAATTTGGAGGATGAGGTCAACTCACTTCGAAAAGAACTTGAGGCTGAAAAGCACGCCAACGAAGTCAACAGAGAGAGAATCAGTGAACTTCTGGCTCAATTGGAAGCAATGTCAGCGAATGTCGCTGCACCAGTTAATGTAGCTATCACCGAATCTGCTCCACCAGTCATGTTCCAAGACAATGTTGAATCCATGCCGGACGACAGGGCCGATGAACTGGAAGCCTTGTACGCTTCAAGTAAAGAACGAGAGGGGACACTGAGGCATGAAGTAGAACAGAGAAATTTGAAGGTTTCTCAGCTTGAAACGGAGAAGAAAAAGACAGCGGACAGGTGTATTGAGCTGGAGCACGAACTCTCGATGCTTCAGAGAAAGTACCACGATCTAGAGCAAAGTTTGAATCGAGCTCAACGTGAAAGAGATGACTTCAAGAAAGATGCTATTGAAGCTTCCAATAAGTGGTCTTACTTCGAACAAAAAGCTGAAAACGAAGAGTCGGAGAAGACGTCTTTGCAGAGGCAGTATGATGATGCGATGGCAAAGCTTAGACAAAGTCAAGAGGAGATTTTGAAGATCGAGGAAAATCTTGTTGAACATCGTCTTGAGGTGAAAGGCTTGACCACAGACAAGCAGTATAGAGAAGAACATCTTGAAAAGTTCAGGGACTCCGTAAAATTCCTTGAAGATCAGTTGCAATCTTTGAACAATAGCTTGAACTTCCAGAGGGAGGAGAATGACAAACTCAAAGCAGAGCGGGACAGTCTTTTGGAAAGCAACCTCGTAAAAGAAAATACTATCAACAGGCTTAAAGCAGATATTCAAGCCCTTACCAATGAGAGGGACCGCGCGGTTGAAGATGCTAAAGATGCTTTTGAGAGGTTAAACGATCTGGAAAAAAAGCTAGCAGAAGCTATACGACGAAAAGAGGCGGCAGAAGATGAGCTTGAGGAGCTGAATACAGAAATCCAGAATCTCAAAGATGAGTTGACACAGGGTCAAAGAAGATACAAGCAGCTCGAGGAAAAACTCCGAGCCTTGATGGATGAATCAGAGAAAGACCAACAGTATATTGACGAGCTTCGAGACAACAAAAAGTCATTAGAAGAACAAATCGCGGAACTAAAACAACTACTGGCAGAGAGGAATACCGTTGCTCCAATCGTGCAGGCCGTTGAAGTTCAAAATGTACAAGCTTCTTTGGAGTCCGGTCCAATGTTTGACTTTGGAGATGCCGATGAAATCAAACGCCTGCAAAGTGAGAATGCAGGACTGAAAAAACAAATAAAAGAGGGCGAGGCCATCATTGATAAAAACAACAGGCTGAACGAGTTGATAGTTCAAGGAGAAGGCAAAATTACCAAGCTAGAAACAACCGTAGATTTGTCACAAAAGAGAAATGCAGAACTTGAGAAGGAGCTGGATGCCTTGAAGAAAACCGCTAAACCACTCATGGATACGTACGATGCGACGATTAGGGACTACGAACTGCAGAAGGACGAGTTGGATAACTTGCAAAACAAGCTTGGAAATACAGAGTTACAACTGGATCAAGAAAAGTCCTTAAAATGCGATCTGAGGAGACAGCTTGATGAAAAACTGGCTCTCTTGCATGATCGAGAGGAAGAATTACTAGCAACAAAGAAGAATAACCAAGAGCTTCAAGCCCTTCTGAATTCTTCCAACGACTCTATTGCAAAAGATAATCTGGTTGAAATGTTGAGAAACGAGAACCAGTCTCAGAAGGGCGACATCGAGAAGCTAAGAAAAGAAATATTGTCTCTGCAGAAACAATTGAGGGATCTCCACGCGAAGAAAGAAGTGGTTGATAAGAATCTTTTCTCATCCAAAGAGTATTGCGCAAATCTGGAAATTGAGAACGAGAAACTCAAGCAGAGGATTGAACATCTGAGTACCAGTCTAAAGGAAGTAGATGAAAGAGTCCAAGAACTTGAAGAGATGCTTAAGAATCTTAAGAAAGAGAAGTTTACATTGAAGACAGACTTAGATGATGCCAACAACAAGATTAAGAAGGACAAAGCGGAGCTTACTTACTTGAAGAAGAAGGTCAATGAATTGCAAGATATCATAGACAGCATGAAGAATAACACAACAGTTGATCTTGTCAGCTCAAGTTCCAGTAACAACTCTTACGAAGTCAACAAACTCAGGGCTAAAGTTGATAAATATCGCGAAGATCTGCAAAGAAGCCAAGATGAAATATCCCGACTTCAGCTACAACTGCGCAATAAAGACGTCTCGGTGACCAAATATGATAACTCGGACGCCTTGCTCAAGGAAAATGACAGGTTGAAAAATGCTTTGAAAAACCAAAAAGCAGAGACCGAAGAATACAGAATAAGTTACACTTCCTCTCAAAAGGAAATTGAAAAGCTTCAGTTGAAGATGGTGTCCTTGAACCAAGCCAATAGTCACTTGGAAGCAAAAATTAACGCTTTAGAAGATGAAAAGACTCGATATAGAAAGCAAATCAATGATGGAGCCAAGGAAATTTCCGCTTTGAAGATTCAAGTTGATGCTCTAAAACACGAGAGATCAAGGCTGAAGAATGAGCTGGCGATTCTTACAAAGAAGTACGAGAGTTTGACAGCTCAATTAGCAGCTTTGCAAGGACAAAGAGGAAGCAAAGGAAAAGAAATCGTCAACATTAAAAAGATGACAGAGCTCGAATCCAAATACCAAGAAGCTCTTCGTGACAAAGAAGATGCTCGCAATGAGTTGTTTTCACACCGCAAAAACCATGCCAAAGTTGAGAGTGCTTTGTCAGAACACATTAAAACAAGGGATGCTCTGGAACACGACATTCTTTGTCGAGATAACAGGATTGCCGAGTTGGAAAACACTCTAAAAGAATCACAAAACAACCACATGGCCGACAAAGAAGACATGCTGCAATGGAGGAAGAAAGTACAAGCCCTTCAACAAGATCTTCAGACAATGGAACAAAAATATAACCGACTGTTGAAGCAGAAAGGAAGTCTCGAGAAAACCATTGAGGACCTCAACGAGGATCTTGAAGATGCCAATAAAAGGATAGAAATCTTGGAAGCTTCACTTGCCGAGCAAGACGATGATACCGATGGGGGATACTCTGACCACGTAAAACTCCAAAGGCAAATAAGTGAGCTTGAAGCACTTTTGAAGAGAGCGACTGAAGCAAAAGACAAGGCAACGGAGGAGGCTCAACAGTACAAGAGTCAGGTCTGGGACTTGCAAGACGACTTGACGAGGCTGAAAAGTGAAGTGGAGCACCATCGCAAACTAAGTGATGAAACACAAAAGCTGAATGAAAAGCTGAAGGAGGATCTTGCCAAGTTGAAGAAAGACACTTGGGAAGCTCAACAGAATTATGGGAATGTGTGTAAAGAGCTGAATGAAATGAAATATGCAAACGAATTGTTGGAAAGCGAGAAAGCGGACTTGGAAAAACAGATTCGTCGACTGCGTGATGAAGTTGCTGAAGTCCTTTCCCAAAAGGAAGTCATAGCTAACGAAAGAAACGACCTGAAGTTCCAGCTACAACGTTTACAAGTGGAGCTCACTCAAGCGAACATGGAGACCAATGAAGCAAGAGAAGAGATCGAGCATTTGAAGGTGGATCTCTTGAAACTAACTGACGAAAATGAAGCTCTAAAAGCCAAATTGAACAGCCAAGAAATCGCTCCTGTTCAAGTTGCTACGGTAGAAACAGTGGAAAGTGAATTGCCTTTTGATTTCGATGAACTTGACGGCGCCAAAAGAGACAGAGACCAGCTTAAACTAGAAAAGGAGGGTGCAGAAAACAGATTACGACACCTTGATGAACAACTGGAGGAAAAAGAAAAAGAAAGGAATCGGGTGGAGAACATTCTGGTGGACGCGAGGAAAAGGATCACCCTTTTAGAGACAGAGAACAAGAATCTCGAGACAGCTCGTGACAAAGCTCTCTACGAACGCGATCTTGCAAACCAAAAGTTCGTGGAACAAAGAACTGATAACGAGACCCTCAAGCAAGAAAAAGAGACACTCCTTATTGAACTCAAGGAATTAAGACCCCAGGTCTCGGAGCTGGAAAGTGAGGTGCAGCAGCTGAGGAGGAAGATCTCTGGTTACGAAAAAGAATTAGCAAGAACAGGACAAAAGCCAGTCGAGAAGAGAAAAACTAGATTGAACGAAAGTGACTTACAGAGGGAGAATGTTGACCTTCAAAAGAGGGTAACCGAGCTGGAGATATCTCTAAAAACCTACGAGGATAAGGCTCGAGATGCTGAATACGAAAGAAATGAAATGGAGAAAAAGAATGCTCTTATACGAGAAGAAATGATATTCTACCAGACCAAGTGCTCGAAGCTGGAAGAGGAATGTGGCAAGTATGAGCAGAGGATTCGAGAACTGGAAGACGAGATCAAAGATCTCCTGAGCAAACTTGGAAACTCAGCTGATTCTGGTAGAGACTTGAGCGAGTCTGACATGGTTGCCAAAATCAGTGCACTGGAGAGGCGAATTCAGACGTTGCAACAGCAAGTTTCTGAGAGAGATGATGAAATTGATGTGTTGAAGAAGCAGTTAAGAGATCTCATGGACAGGGGTTCTGGATCCGGTGAGCTCGAAATCCATTTGGCCGAAATCAAAGACAAGAGTGAAATTTATCGCAAGGCCGACAAGGCAAAACACGAAATAATAGAGAATATGAGAGCAGAAAAGACAAGCCTCGAAATAGAGATTGAAAACCTGAAAAGGGAGATAGCTGATGCAAAGTCTTCGTGTAATGAATACAACAAGAACAACGAAGAGCTTGAACATGAAATCTCAGCGCTATCTGCAGAAAAGATTGCCATGGAAAACAAGATTTATGAGCAATCCAATGCCTACAAACTGCAAATAGCAGAGCTGCAAAACGACAACGAGATTCTGGCCCACCAGAAAGAAACCCTGGAAAAGATTGTAGATAAGTATGAGGGGCAGATTCAGGAGCTGAGGGAGCGCCTCGCAGTTCCTACCGAGCAAGCATCGACCACTTTGATCTTAGATGTCGAGAGAAGCTCGCGAAATGCGCGTCCACACTCAATGTATGTCAGCCATACCGAAGGAGAGATGATGGTTGCGGATTCAGCTCGACGTCGCGTGAAGAACTTTGACAAAGGAAAGCCAAGTGAAGACTCAATAGTCGTGGAGAATAACGCAAACGGTCTGGAAAGCAGCCCGGATATGGATGTTCTATCGAGCACCAGAAAAGAAGAGTCGTCTAGAAGTACTTCTTCAAGGTATAGTACTGGTAGAGACTCGCCAAAGAGCAGTAGAACTGAAAGAACAAGCTACACGGATCGTAGTTATAGATCTGGTCGTGATGGCGATGTGGCATCTGAAAGGGAAACGAAAAAGGAAGAAACTTCAAGCAGGCAAGGCCCGCGAGTTGTGGACATAGGAGGCAGCCGTGACGACGGCCGCGACTCTCCCTCCTATTCCAGAGGTAGCCGCAGAGAAGATGCTAGGACGACGAGGAGAGAGGAGACAACGGAGGACAGGTACTCAACGAGAAGAACCACAGAAACTACAAGAGAGTCGTCCAGTAGAAGGGCTGGTGGAAAATCAGCTAGCGACAAGGAACAATGCAAACAGAGTTAAACCCAAACCATGTTAGATCATATGAGCAGATTTCGTATGAAAACAATACTGAACGGATCCCTCGACGGAGCCAATCACAGCATGCGAATTTCTGACCTTCCATTCAGAAGGCTTGCACATGGTAACGTCACGACACGTCAGTTTCATGCTTTCACATTCTCGTACAAAATCTGCTCTCTATTCAAGTCTTGGTATAAAATTTTGTAATGCATTTGATATACATGATCAATTTTAGGATTAAGCCTGCCATCAGGATTAATGGGACAATACCAGTTAGACCAAATTATTTTTTTAAAGTATAATTTGTTTAGTTTGCCCCATTTTTATCTTCGTACGTTTTGTGAATCTTAATCTTTGGGTATTAGATTTTATTGCATCCTTTTATCGCTTGGAACAGAATGATTAATCTCATTATTTGATCTGTATTGATGTGCAAATACAGTAGTTTTCTAGTTAATACTAACCATTACGAAGTGATCAGTACCGTTTGTCAAGTTTTCAGCATGGATAAATATTGTAGGATGCCTTGAAGAAAACTTAAAAATTCCCATATATAGTTTGTGCATCGATGGAACTTTGCTTGTACCAAAGACTTCCCTTTCTTGTATAAGGTATGAGCTTTTATCTTATGTTCGAAATGTTTCAAAGCAATTATTTTATAAAAACTGCACCAAACAAGCCAATGAACTGTATGCCAACTCCAATACAGCAACAACAAATAAGGACATCAGTGTCTAGAACACAGCACCAATAACCAAGTCCACAATTGTAGTTATTATTGATTAGCAAATTTGTATCAATAAAAAATTGTTAAAAAAGATTATTTTGGTGACGGTTTTATTCCCCATATAAAAATCAATGTAAACTGAGAGTTGTATGTTTAAAACAGTTAATGTAGTCTGGTGATAGTGAGTTTGAGTGACAGCAGTGCCCCCAATAATTGCAAAACCACTAGAACAACTAGGCACTTAAAAGTAAAGAGATTTATTTTATTTTATGGCTGGATTGAAATGGCAAATCTGCAGAAATGATTATGTTTAACTACTAGGGCAATAACTTCCAGAAACCTTGAAATGATCTTTCTGTAATCTTTATTTTTGTCCAAGTATGTACAAGCTAAAACCTTGCCTATGACAGAGAGGGAGTTTTTAGGATAGAAAATGGAACATAGAAAACTTCAAATTTCAAAATTCGATTTTTTGATTAAATGTTTAGCCTGCAATGCAAGTGTTCTGTGGTTGCAAAAGGAAGAAAATATAAAAGAAATGTTTTTTTTTCACCCTCCCCACCAACAAAATGCATTTCCACAGACTGGTGGCATTACATGCTATGAAATAGAGTGTAAGAGTTACATGCATTGCACACACAAAATGCCCTGACAAAAATCAAAGCATTTTGAAAAATATTAATATCATTGATTTACCCTTCATAAAAAATAAGTTAACAATGACATCAATTTAATAATAATAAAAAAAAATACAAATGAAGATGACCTATATAACAATGTCTCCTGTGAAAGAAAGATTTGGATGTGAATATTTCATTCATAAATTTGCAGGATAACAGATTCAAATAACTGAAGTATTTTAGACATTGTTTGAATAGCATTGCAAATTAAATTCCAACTATCAAAATACTATACTCTGTTATAATATTCAACTTGAAAATTACTACCACTTGAAGTTTTACCAGCACAATGAATCCTACTTGACACATTTTCCAGTAAACATGTAGGAATAGATTTCAAAAGGTACTAATTAAAATGAGGAAAACTGCTTGAGGGCCAGATGGATAGCCATCATTTATTATGTTTAAAAGAAAGGAAAGAAAGAAAGAAAGAAATTTGGAAAAGAAAACATCAATTGAACATCCCAGTCTTGGATTTTACCCCAAAGGAGAGCCTTGGCCGAGCATTTTTTGTTTTATTCAAAATAAGCTCCTGTGCTGCTTGTTCTTGTTTGCGAATTTCTCTTTCAAGTTTAGATTTTTGTTCATTCAGGAGTCCTCTCTCTCTAACCATGGCCAGTCTCTCCTCAGCCTATAATGAATTAATGTAATGTCAATGTCATATAACATATACAGCTGTGAATAGTGGTTGTTACCTCGTGCCTCATCTGCTGCCCATGGAATAAAAAGAACTAATCTTATTTATCAACGTTTATGGGACTTAACAAGACATACCCTAATGATACAATATGTAGTAATCCATATTATTTGAGGAATTTGTATCAGTAGAATAACTATGTCCAAATAGAGGCTATACCACCTTAGTAGGAGACTAGATACATAACCTCTATGCATGACAACAATTACATTACTAATCCTGTACTTACCACACTTTTAAATTTTCCTGAATTCCCTTCAGTGACTATAAAATAATAATTCAAACCCATGATTGAAGGTTTGGCAGATTTCAAAGGAATAACATACTGCTGTTGTAATTATTTGTTTTCAAAACAAAGGGAAATCACTTCAGTTTTGTGCTGTAATAGCCCTCCACTTTTGATATTTGGTTGAGTGATTACACATAAGGACCAAACTCAGGCTCTGGAGAATAACAATGAAATAATCATAAGGTCGAGTCTTCCAGCAACATAACATACTCAATCTAATCGTTTACCAAGCACAATAACATCAAAATAATCGTAATTATTCTTTTGTTTCCCCGGAGCCTCAACTCAGATCTTATTGTACAGTATGTGATCACTCAACCAAAATATCAAAAGTGGGTTATTCTGTACCATCCATTCTGCCAAGCCCAAACCAAGCTTCATAACTATTAATCTTATGGTCCATGAAGTGAATTCAGGAAAATTGGTTTGGCCTGCAAACTTAGGCCTTGAAGCTGCTTAATCTAGTTATTTAGAGATATAGCTAATTTAATCAACGTTGTCACTGAAAAAAAGCCCAAAAGCTTTCATTTATCTTTTGTTTACCAACAAACTTCGCTGTAGGCTATCTAAGAACTAAGGAATATATGTCCAAGTTGTAGAATTTACAAGCATGCAGTGAGTGTTTTATTGCAATGTCACAGTGAAAAAAAATATCATGATTCCACTCTCAAAGCTTTAGGCTTTTTCAGGGACAACGTTAAGTGAATTAGCTATATATTGTTTACACACATAACATGCACAGGCCATAATCTAAAAATTTTCTTTTAAAACTAGACTTTTTGAAAAATATATTTTTCACTCTCTACAGGTTGATGTGAACATCAATCGTAAATTTGCTGAAAGGGATTCATCACTATTTTTATTCACTTTGAAAAAAACATTTTTGAAATCACAAAAAACAACAGTCCAGAAAACTCATTTTCAGCTTGGGCTTTTAAGTCCCCCAGGGTGAGAATTCTCAAATGTAAAATCAGCCAGTTTAAGAAGTTACCTTGCATTTAGGTCCTTTGTATATTTACTATTTACTTACTGACAAAATGGTATTTCATCATGATAGAGTTATTACACAGACAAAAATACTAAAGAACAAACCAAACTTGGGCCTGGTTGGGTGTGTTTCACGGCCAACTTTAGATCCCTGTACCTTCAGATGTGATAAAATTGATACTTAGTAGGTTTTAGGTAGAATAATAATGGCATTACAGGACCTCCTATTTATCATCTGTGTTGCATTATGGAAAAAATTAACTATGCTCAGCTATAATCAAATAATAGTAATAAATGCTGAAAGAAAGTTATACATGTATATTATTTTTTTTAACACTGTTGCTAATTTTTCAAATAAACTTTGTTAGTAAAACTCCTAAAACTAAAAAAATACAGGTATTGTATAACCTGCATGACATGCAGGCCCTGAAATTGTTACTACTTACCAATCTTTGTTCTGCTTCCTCTATAGCTTTTTGTTTTTCTGCAACTAGATTCTGTAGTCTCTCTCTTTCTTGTCGTTCTTCCTCCTGTAAATAGTTCAACATCATCAACAAAAATTCAAAGACTTTTTCTGTGATTGTCAAAGTGTAAGTACAAGACTTAGTCAAATATTACTGTTTTTAATAATCAAATAATCAAGTAATGGCTACTCAATAGAATAGATTTATTCTTATTGTTAAATATGAAAAACTAAAAACTGTATGGTTGATATCGCCTAAAATAGTTAATGCATGTGTAAGCATAATAATACTGGATATAACAGTAAGACTAAATCTACAATTATACCATGTCAATATATTGTATATAATACAAGTGCCCTGTACAAATGTATTGTTTTTCTCTGTACTGCACTACTTTAAGTATACGTACATGAATACATTTTGCTTAGCAATTCCTAATGCAACAGCTTTCTCTGTTTTGCCACTTGAATAAGCCGTAGTGTCTAGATCTGTATCTTGCATTGCACACCTCTCATTGTTTCTCAAGGATATTGTTTTGTATCAACATGTGAATGAGGCTGAGAGGTTAACCTTGTTGGAACCTCTTTGATAAGTTTGTCTTTGACACAGTTTTAGAATTCTTTCAAGTTCTTTTGAACAAAATAACCTGTCTCTGCTTTATTCCAAAGCCGAAGTTTAATCCTGATGAAAAGATGAGTCATACTGCCCTGTAATTCCTGTTGACAGAACTTTTATGAAATATATATAGATGTATAACACGTTCCTGATATGTTGAAGACATGAAGAGCAACTCAACAAAGGCAGAAAAGATGTTCAGGATGTTCCTTCATTTTTGCACAGGCTTTTTTACTTTTTTTCCTGATAAATTACTTGCATAGCTGCAATTGTCAAGAGTCAAAATAATTTCAAAACCTGAATATTTTATTGATATTAAACAAGAATGTGCCAAATTGAAATTGTTTAATGCTTTGGATTACTTAATATACAAGTAATTTTTACAGAAATCTGAAAGAAATTCTGCCAGAATTGCCTAGCATGTTGATCAACATTTTATTAAGTCCTGAAGTCTTTACCTCTCTTTTGCGAAGTTCTTCCATTTGCTCTTGTTTTCTCCTCTCAAATTCTTCCAGCATCTGTTTTTCCATAACTTTTTTCGCTTCTTCAACACGCCTCAAAACTTCACTGTCAATTTCATCTTTTCTCTTTGCCAGTTCTTCCTCTACTTTTTTGGCCACCATTTCTTCAACTCTCTTCTGAGTCTCCTCTTCAATCATTTTTTGTTCTCTTTCAGCTGCTCGTCTATAAAACAAACAAACATGATTTGTATTAAAACTTTTCTTCTTCCCATGGCCACATAAGTCCATTAAAGGAATGAAGGAGTTAGGCAAATTTTTATGGTGGTCATACTAGGCAGTAGAAAAAAACGCAGTACATAACTTATGGGATGGCCCTTGTGCCCAGTTACTGTCAGTAATAATAAGAAACATGTATATACATGATATATAACAAATGCCCTCATTGGCTGAAAGATGATCATGTGGTATTAACTAAATCTAAATGTATCCTGAGTAGGAAAGAATAACTTATTTCCTGATTGGGATACAAGTAACACGTGAAAAGGAAAGGTAAAATAAACCAGCATGCAGTCCACATGATCAGAGCATGATTAATCCAGTGGCATGATATCTTGCATGAATTAGAAACAAGAAAGCTGATAAAAATCGCTTCAGATTCCTGAGTCCAGAACTTCTGTTTACTTTTTGCTTACGTAATGAATAAATTCATTTTATTTTCTAAATTGGTTGGGAATCATTTCTATGTTGCTATATAACAAAACACCAAGGGAAACATCAAACCTCTCGGGAAAAACAAAACTGTTTCCCTTGAGATCAGACATTAACTGTATATTATTACTTTCTGAGGAAAATGCTGTGACATTTTGGTTCATCTAGTGCACCTGTCCCTGTTACCATGACTGCTTGTGGTCTGGAGTTTTTACACTAACTGCACTAAAAATCTAGCCAAATTGATTATCCCAGAATGCTAAACAAAAATGTCAAAAATCAGCTACTACTTGCATTTTGCATTTTTCATAATGTAGTATTCTTGTCGAAAGCACCATAACATTTTCGTTCATTCTTGTTTTCATTTTTCTAATCACCCATTCTCATTTTTCCAAAAAGACTTTATCCACTTTCTTAACGTAGGAATATAGAATAAAATTGTTATTTTAATTCAAAAACAAAAAGGTTTATACACACAAATGCTACAACCACTGAACTAAAGATATAAAATTAACTTATGATGTCATTATCTTTCCTGATCTTGTTTTACAAAACGTGGCCGACATGAACTTGAAAACGAAAACAAAGGCCGTTCGAGGATATATTCTAGTGTTGTTGTTAAGTAATATTGCACTCAAAGAATGAAACGGTTTTAATGAGACTGGAATTAATTAAGAGCCTCTAAGCTAGAACCTCAGAAACTCTTGAAATCATGAGCTTTAAAATTTGAGTCGTTTTTTGCCATGAGGTTGTAAAGCAATAAGCTTACTTACATCTTTCTCTGTCTTTCCATTTCTAGCAGCCTCTCCTGATCTTCTTTCTTTTTCGTCTCGTCATCTTTTCTCTTAGGTATAGTACGCCCAAATCTATCTACGCTAGGAGAACGGCTTCTGCTCCTTGAGTAACGATTTCTCCGTCTTCTTGGAGGAGATCGATCTCTTCTGTTTGGCGGAGAGCGACTTCTTTGCCTTGAACGAGACCGACTATGACTTCGGGAATCTCGCTTTCTATACGTCCTATCCTTTCGTTTACGACGTGGAGATGCACTTCGACTCTTAGAACGAGACCTGGACCTTGAATTAGACTTACTTCGAGGCATATTTGAAGATAAAATTAGGATTTCTCACACTCTTTTTTCCACAAACCTTCGGAAGCCCGCTTTGACTTTCTTCAGCAAATTTTCTGAATTTATAATAACCCCTTTATTTTATGTCGGGGACCCCCACATACATACGGAAATATGGTATGTAAATACATAAATATTAAAAAAAAATTTTTTTTTGTCCCTTACTAATATTAGTTTCATTCCTTTAAAAAGAGTTTTTACTCTTGAAGCAATGATATAAAAAGTATAAAAAATAAAAAATTGAATGGTGCACTATAAAAAACAACAGGGATCCCGCGGGCTTATAACATTTGCGCGGGATCGAGGTACCTTCAAAGCAAAGTTGCTATAGAGACTAGTAATCAAAATGGCGGTTTCTTGTCCTTGAAACCTCAAAAATTTATACAATTTTTCACTAAGAAAGCCAACTATAGTATTATATTTCAAGCCGTTATGTTTTTTTGTATATATTCTGAAGTTCTGAAGCTCTAAATTGGCTAAACCGTGTAAAGAAATTGTGTTTAATCAAGTTAAAAAGTTGATGGTCATAGGATTATTTTCGTGTTGTTGACATCGCGATAAAGACACTATCAAGAAAAAGAAATCCCTAAAAGACAATTTTGGAATGGATCCAGAAGCTGAAGAGACGGGAAGTATCAATATAAGTACTGGAGATGATAATTCGGATACAAATGCATTGGAATCAAGTGAAGTTGTTTCTGAAAAGCAGAAAAATGGCAGCTCTTCGCCATCCGAAAATGGGGTCGATGGAGAAGGAGGATCAGTCAACGAACGTGCGAGCACAGGGTCTGAAGGAAAAGAACTGGACCCTGCTGAAATGGTAGGATTTTGTTTGCATTACTCCTATAATTTATTATTATCATTAATAAATATGAAACTTCTTTAAATTCAATATGTTATTAAGCTTAAATTAGGCGGGAATTTCTTCACTGCAAAGCTTGCCTACTCAAGTTTTTTGTGCAGTGTCAACTTTTACGCAGACAAAAATCAATTTTGAAGTTATACGACTAAATTTGTTTTATTCAAGTTACATCAGATTTCTCTCTTGAGATGATTGAGATTGCTCCTACTTTGTTTTAGTGTACTTTCGGAAAATGAACAACCTTGAAGAAGGGGCAGCCATGGATACCAGGAAGAGTGGGACCACACGATGAGACGTTCCCTGTGACGTTCATTATGGGAAATCGCAGTCCACTGTGTGTCCACCCATAAAAATGGAACTTGTTTCTTCTTCTGCTACATTGCAAGCAACAGTTGCACAGGTGGATACACAGTGCAACTTCCCAGTTGCAAGCAACATCACAGGGAACATCACATTGTTAAAGTACACTAAATGCTCTCTAAAACTGTGCAGCATGTACCACACCATGAATGGCAGGGATGGGAGATAGAGGGTCTGTGACCACTCCCTGACCACTTTTTTAAATAATAATTAATAATAATGATAATGATAATGATAATGATAATTTGAGTATTTCACAAAGTTTCAGTACTTTACATATCCTATTAAGAAATTAAAAATATAGAATTTAAATATATAGAATACAGGTTACAAAATATACAATGTTACAAAAAAAAATATTGTCACTGATTAAGATAAATAAATAAATATAAATAAATTGCTAAGTGCTAATTATAAATTATAATATTTACGAAATAAATACATTTTAACATTAGATTTAAGGGAAACAAGGGAGTTGGAGTCTCTGATGGCTTGCAGGGTTGTATTCCAAAGTCTGGGGCCGGCAGCAAAGAAAAATCTGTTGCCATATGTCTTACTGACTGTTTTAGGAGCAATTAGTAGATTTTGATTGGCAGAGCATAATGAGTGTGAAGGATAGAGTTTAAGTAGTTCAGATATTCTGGAGCCAGATTGTTAAGTGCTTTGAAAAGAGTTAGAAGTATCTTGTAATCGATGCGAACTTTGACCGGGAGCCAGTGAAGACCAATTAAAGCAGGAGTGATGGGTGCATATTTCCTGGTGCCTGTGACAAGTCTTGCAGTAGCAAAATATTAAAAATCCATTTTATTAATGATGTTTAACAAAGTCATAGCATCTGCACAGAAATTGTCCCAGGCATCCCTAGTAAATTTCATTTACTTTAGAAATACCTGTATTTTCAGTTTTTTTGTAATATTTTTCAGATCCCTCTAATTAAAGAAAGAGTGACACTGAGTTCACTAACATCAGACCTCTGGACAACAGAACATGATGATACAATATTAAAATTTCTGAAGGATCCCAACTTGCGTGTACTTGCTGTTTATATTGACAAAGTACTTGGATTGCAAGTATCAACATCAATACCTCCACACCAAGTCGAAGAACTAACTTACATGATACGATCAGAAGCAGCCATTCTTACTGCAGAAAACCTGGAAAAGAAACTGCAGTTTGGTACTGTGCACATGAACTATGTTGAAAATTTACTTCGCTTGATGTCGAATCTTTATGGACCACTGTTTTTTGGAAAGTTGAGTTGGCCAGATAGTATCCTTGATTTGTAGCAAATCCATTTGAATAATTATCTTATCGTTCTTGTTGGGACATGAGCATGATAATTCAAGAAGCAGGATTAGGAAAAGACTAGTTTGTGCTTTGGTATCAATAAAACTTGACCATCCAACTTATGATTGGTTGATAGAAGCCATGACACCATGATCTAGAGGTTGTCCAGGCTGCCAAAACCATGGGGAATGTCCATTACACTGTAGTAGCTTATTTAGTTATTTTTTCCTCAACTAATATCACTAGGTATCAAAAATGATTTTTCAGCCCAGGTGCATAAGTTCATGGCTAATCTAACAGATACCAGATACAAGATGCAGGGAAAGACAGTATTATATGTACCAAATGAAAACACCCATCTTACCATAGAGGAAGCTGCAAAAAATAAGGAGTTTGTCCAAAGACTAGAAAGTGAGCTTTGTCCTTCAAAGTAACTTAAAATTAAAGGAACATCAAATGGGATTACCCCACTTACTGTACCCCAGAAAGATTTTAGTTGATGTTTATGGTCTTTAATGAAACCAAACATTCACTGATGTATATTCATTATTACACAGCGGCAATGATTCATTGGACAAGACAAATCAAAGAGGTTCTCAGCAGCCAGGATAACTTTGAGACAGCTGAGAACTCTGGACCTCTTGAAGAAATAGAGTTTTGGAGAAGTCGATGTGCTGACCTATCAGGAATAAGTGAGCAGCTGAACAAACCAGGAGTTACAAGAATTCAGAGTATTCTGGAACTATCCAAATCATCTTATGTGGGTCCATTTCTGAAACTCTCCAAGCAAATACAGGTAATGAGCCAAGCTGTAATTCACAGTCACAAAATAGTCCAAGCACAGGTAAAAACGTATAGAGTGTACTGTGCTCCTAAAGTACTGCCTAAAGATCACCATTTTACTTTTTACAAACACAACACTCAATTCACATATTGAATTGATCAATGGACGGAGGAAAACAGGAGAACCAAGACAAAAATCCTCATGGCTAGAGACTGAGAGAATATAAAGTCAAACAAACTCCACTTGCATATAGGACTTACAGTTGTTAAGAACCAGTGCATTAGCAGTATACACCACTTGTGCCCACAGTCACAGCATGCAAGATTACTGGTCTATTCAGAAGGTTTATCCAGTGACAATTACTTTGTTAAAATTCTTGTGTTTTTTAGTTAGCTTGCAGTTCAAGTATGTTTATTGCAGGCTTTTGACATGCCTATTTTGAAATTTTGATAGAATGGATCAGCCCAGGCACAAAGCAATCTCAAATTTCTGTCAATCTTGAAAGGACCATGTGAGGATCTTGCACAGGCTCAGCCCAAAGATATACCTCCCATGCTTCCAAAGATATTAAACAGCATTAGAGTAATATGGGTGAACTCTGAACATTACAAAACTCCAGAAAGACTTACAGGACTCTTGAGAAAGGTAAGAGCAGTGGGAGAAATAGACCACACCCAAGTGCGTAATGTCTTCTTAAATTTTGACAGAAGACATGTGATCTGACATGGGAAAACATTACATCCAAGTGGATTTGGTCTATATGTTCAACCAATAGTCTTTCATTACCATTTAAGTATTACTTATCACTATTGCTATCATTTTTACTATATGCTAAATCAATTTTAGTCATTAATGTTTTTGTTAATTAATCAATTGTCTATCAAACCTTGATCTGCTTGGAATAGATGAGTAATGAGATAATCAAGAGATGCAGCACCAAGATTTGCCTCGATGACATTTTTGATGGTCGCATAAGAATCAGCATGCTAGGACTGCAGGAAAGCATAGAATGCTGTGAAGCTTGGAAGGAAATCTATGAAAAGGTATGCCTGGCAAGTGCAGTTGGAATGGTTCTGTCATTTTTACTAAGTACATTTATTTTCAATACTTTTATATCATTGTTCTTGTGTGCTTTCTTTTCAGATAAGAAAAATGCATTCTAAATTGTCTGGTCACCTTTGGATTCTTGACCAAAGCAGTATTTTTGCCCAAGTTGATGCATTTGTACAGAGATGCAAGGATCTTCTAGAGGTAAAATATGACTGCATATTACAGTAGAACTCAGCCTAGACATAGTACTGCACCACTCCCAATCCCCAGTTTTAGGAGTATGCCCACTCACACTTTTGAGCTGAGACTTTCTTACAACCTACTCCTAGCTATAGCTATAGACGTATGGCTGCACCCCCTCCCAATCCCCAGTTCCAGGGGTGTGATTCCACTCACACATTCAAGGTGAAACTTTCTTACAACCTACCCAAAGCTATTACTTGGAACCCATCCTCTATCTTAGGGTCCTGACTTTTCCTCCACCCCACCCAAGAAGCACAATGTATCACTATCCTTTCTTCATCCAAGGGGTATGACTTTCCTCCACCCTACAGAGGTACACTGTATGACTGACTCCCACCAGCTCTCTCACTATTTACACCTCTGAACTATCACCCCATCCCTTCTTCAACCAAGGGGTATAACTTTCTTCTATCAGAGGTACACTGTTTGACTGACTCTAACCTGCCCTACCCCCTCCCACACACCTGAACTGTCACCAGATCCCTTCTTCAACCAAGGGGTATGGCTTTCCTACATCCTTCTGAGGTATGAAACCCCTTACCATGTGTCATACCTTGTACGTGTATCAATCCAAGGGATGTGATTTTCACCCTCCACTCCTCAAATCTAGGGTATAATGTTTGCCATACCACTCTAGCTAGATGACTCCACTCCATGAATATATAAGTCAGATATTAGTTTTGTCATTCAATTGCTCTTTAGGTTTGTGAAGGCCAAATGCACTTTGCTAGAATGTATGATGGTGAAAAAGCCCCACTACCATGCTTCCATGGAGTACGAGGACCAGAAATTGTCAGAAGTCTGCTTGAGATTGAAGCAACATTTGAGAAGAACTTGCATATTCTTAAAGTTGTCAAGAAAACAATCCTTGATGTTAAGGTAGGATTCCAGCTATTGTACAGCCTTAGTTTTCACTTTTTCTCATTTTTACTTTTCATTCATTTCTTTTACTGGTATTCTATTTTTGTTTCCTAGGCAACAACATGGCATGATGATTTTAACAGGTATAGCACATTAATAGTTATTTTGATTTGTATAATTTTATGTTTAGTCTACAATTTGTAATCAGTAGCCATTTTCAAAGAGATTTTCTTTTGGAAAAGAATGAATCATTATGTCATATTTTTATGTATTAGGGAGTTTTCAATGATAAGGTAATCAGCAAAATTGGGAGGTCTGACTTTAAGATGTCACCTTATCCCCTTCACTGAGTGGGTAAAAATTTCAGACAAACTGACCCCCATAATTTTGCTGACCTCCTCAACCCTGGGCTCTAATCAGTGAACGTCCCCTTGCTATGTTTAAAATACACTTAATACTTTATGCTTTTGTTGGATAGATTCCGAGCTGGAGTCAAGGACTTGGAAGTAATGGTTCAGAACCTGATTGCATCTGCATTTGAGACCGTTACAACAGCACAAGAAGGTGCAGAGATTCTGGATATCTTCCAACATCTCTCATCTAGAGAGGTAATCGCTTGTTTATCATGATGATGTTTTAGATCTAAGATATTTAAGAAATATAAGCCATTGGGCAGCTTAATTCAAGTAGTAGTGCTGAATGATATTAATACTGAATGCCGAGGATGATGATAATGTTCGAAGTAAAAACAAGGATTTAAAGCAATGATGTCAGTGATTACAGGGCTAAAATATGAGGTCTAATATTATTGTTAATAATAATTTTCAGGCAATCAGAAGAACAATTGACAAGAAAACTGTAGAGGTATATCAACTGTTTAATGAAGAACTGAATCTGGTCAAGAAGGAATTCAACACCAAGACTGTTGATCTGCCTACCATGTATCCCAAGTATGCTGGATCAGCAAGCTGGGCTAGAATGCTAAGAAGAAGAATTGATAAACCCATGGCAGTAAGTCACTGATACATACTGTTATTGCTGCTGTCATTATGATCGCTTTAGTTGATATTGTCACTGTTACTCAGTTTCCATTGCTGGTGTCATTGATGATGTTGCTGCACTCATAATTGTTGTTCAGTTGTCGTTGCTGGTGGTGTTGTTGATGGTGTTGCTGTTGTCATCGCTGTTGCTCTGTTGTCATTGCTGGTGGTGTTGCTGTTGATGCTGCTGTTGTCATAACTGTTGCTCAGTTGTCATTGCTGGTGTTGTTGATGATGGAAATTCATCATTGTCAGATTTGGATTGATCAATGAAATAGATTTCTTTTTGAGGATGTGTTTAACATTTGACAAAATGCATTTTTTTCATTTATTATTACTGTAGGCTCTTAACAAAGCCTTTTTCTTGCCACAAATTGGGAGTGGTGATGAGATAAGGACACAGTACCAACAGCTGGCTCAGGTACCTTAAATGACAAGATATATATATATATGTGTGTGTTTAGAGAATCAAAGACGAGACATCAAGTTTCTGTTACTCGGAGTTTCATGCTTACGCGATCATCAGACGGATTTTATTGTAATGAAAACCATACACGCATACGCACGCTTATATATACAAGATCTTTAACAAAAACACTGTCAAAGTTAGCTACAGCTGCATGGACAACATGAACTCAATTATCAGACAACATAATCACAAAGTGCTAAACACTACTTCGACTTCGACCAGCTCTCAGAGTGGATGTAATTGCAGAAAGAAACAGGACTGCCCTCTAGACAACAACTGCCTCTCGACTAACGTAATATACAA
>JAAAQI020178112.1:13610-40699 GCA_011800005.2 Stichodactyla mertensii
AAAACATTTATAAAATAACAATTGATATAACAGGTGCTCCGATTGGCATACTAATAACTGTCTGATATTAAGAGCATGGAAACATGGTTTCCATGGAAGCATATTATTTTATTTTGTTAAGGCTTTATAAAATGCTTTTTTCAAGTTCTAAGCTGTTTTATCAACACTTGGGATGTTGGAAAAACACTTGAAAAACTTTAAAACCACTCACCTATGTCTCATATCCTAAGACTTGGTTCCCTTGTGTTTTCCCAATCCCTCATGTTGATAAAATACCATATGCAACAGCATTTTACAAAAAGCTTAAAGCCCAGTGTTACTTTCAATAATCTTTAAAAATGAGATGCTCTTACATTGTTACTGTTTTATATCTTTTAAATTATTTTAATAGTTTGTGCAATTTTAGCTCAACTTTTCTTAACAAACGAAATATACTAATATTCCCCAAAAATGTAAATAAAAAATGAAATAAAGTAAAATAAAATAAAATAAAAGACTTACTGACAGTAATGATGTAAGAGATGTAAGAGAAGTTTCATGTTTAAATACAACTACATTAATATATACAAGTGCAGCCAGTTATGCAAATAAGTAATCCTCTCACACACTTTCCACTCATTTTTTATACAAATCTTTACTTTATCTCCACCAATAAATATATTTAAGGCATTTGAAATGATTACAAAAATATTTACTTCATTAATTCTGACATCTTGATAATTCAAATATTAAAAAAAAAATTGAATTCAATGATGTTTTAGACATTAGAAGTTTGCTTTGGCACAACATAATTATATCTTTTGCACTCTCTATAAATTAATATTGCATATACCCAAAAAAAGAAATTCCAATTTTCCCCACAAAAGGCATATATTAGTTTTCACCCTGTCCTTGAAACACTATATGCAATTTATTCTCATTATGCTATTCTTCATAAAATTATTGGAACAAAATTTCCTCCAAGCTCCAAGTGGAACAACAATAGTTGTGACATTGTCTTCACTTCCATATTGTAGTGCACATGACGTCAAAGCATTAGCTGCTTGCTCAGGATCGGAACACATACGTACTATAAACCCCAGTTCATTACTAGACATCACGTGGGACACGCCATCTGTGTGGAGTTCTAGGAATGCATCAATCTGATGATCGATCTTTATAACTGTTGTTTCTGGTGTTGCTATGACACCATAGGGTTTAACATCAAAATCTCCAAGTGATCTGGTCATTGCAAGTCTACCATTAACTCTTGGGATATTAGGTGACTCCCAATCAATCCATCCATTGTGTGAAAGTATCCGTTCATGTTCATCACCTCTGACAGGATGATGATCATCAGTCAAACACACAGTCTCTCCATTTCGGCAAAGTAATGCTCTGCTATCTCCAACACTTGCAATGGTAAGCTCTGATCCATCTTGTAACAAAGCCACAGTAGCAGTGGTCCCTTCTCCTGTTATTGATGGATGATATCCTACAATAAAATAATAATGTGATTCATGAAATTAATCTCACTTGCCACACATGGTATATTAGTTTATTCCTGGTTCCCTATATCACCAATGATATGATCAGCTTTTTAAAGTGCACTGTGCGTTACTGTATTACCTTGGGGATGCAGACTTGCAATGATATAACAAATGATAAATATATATAGTAAATTAGGCTGTGTTCATTATGTATACTGCAGATGGGGGGCAGAAGATACTTGGGGGCATCATAAGTTTTTTAGGTGTTTGAGGGGGTGCCAAATTATTATTGCAATAATGGGAGGATGCTAAGTTTTTAAGTTAATTACAAAGGACTAACACAATGATCAAGGGGGGATCTTAAAATATTGCAATGATCTCTGGGGGGGACTAAAAATCCTCTGCCCCCCCTTCAGTATACATAATGAATGCAGTCTTTGTGGAAATCAAATGCAGACTTGACAAATAGAAAGATATGAAAATAGCAGATTTACTGTAACTGTATTCCATTTGGATGAGTTAAACAAAAAGCCAATACCATATCATTTTACTTTCCATTCATATGATCAAAATCCACCCTTTTGAGGTGCAATTTTGCACCTTTAATGTGTCAGAAAATGATTTGATAAAACTGAATGAAAGTCCTCCTATTTTCTGAATGAAAGTCTTCCTATTTTTAAATCTACTATTTGACCACTTTATTCTTTGCTATGCTCTAATTGCAACATAAATCACAATATGGTAGACAGTGCTGACTACTGTTAATCAATGCAAATGGTGGCACTTCTTAAACAGCAAACCACTCTTTCTGAAACGTAGTATTTACTTGAACTGGCTTATTTAACTTATTTTTATATCCAGGAGCACAGTGCTCTGAAAAGGTTTGCTGAATAAATACTGCAGGTTTCAAAGATACCTGAATAAAATACCAGTGTTACTCACAGCAAACAAAATGCATTTTTGCTTTATTTTGCCATTTCTTTTAATGATCATCACAGTTTGACAAATCTTTTCTAAGATCATTTTAAGCTAAAATGTTCAAAGACTTCAAGAATATTTCTTTGATTAGAGCATTTTTTGTGCCTCATCTGCTGAAATAAGCTCTCTTGTATTGAGTATTCACACAGTATTTTTCCAATTCACATCAATGATTGAGAGTAGTCTAATGCTAACTACCATGTAATGACTTTAGTTTCTGCCAGCACACAGCAATGATTAATCTATGGACACATGCAGGGACCACAGAGCGTAATTTATTGGGGGGGCTAATGACTATGACTGGGGGGGCTAATGACCAGCGAAGGATAACTTGGTATTAATATATAAAACCTATTGCTTTGCGTCCCTCACATGGTTCAACATTGCACACAATGTTACAGCCAATCAATGTTTGGGCTCAAGACTTCTCCCAAGCTATCCCGAGTATGATATTAGACCAATATCACAAGAAATGTAGACATAGCAGCTAGCCAATCAGAACGCGTGTTAGAAATTTATTTTACAATAGTCACAGAACGTCACAACAAGTTAGGGGTCCCACGGCCTCTTACGAATCCATAAAACAACTTTTAAGCCATAAATTTACTCGCAAGTCACAAAGTAAAGTCGAAACTACATTGTCAGTCAAGCGTCAAGTGTATATTTGATACTTTATTTGGAAGGTCTACCTATCTCTGATGATCTCTGATTGAAAAATTACTGACCTACAGTAAAAAAATCCCATACGAACGTTCCTTACCTTTATGGTTTATAAGAAAGTTAACATGATTTTCAAGTTCATAGTTGCATTCTTCAAAGGCAGCAGCCAGGACTTCTTTTAAGTCTTTATTATTTTTATACAAATGTTGAATAATGTTATGTAAGTGATCGTGTACAAAGTTCACTGCTTCAGTGCCGCCATGACCATCGAACACAGCAAAATAGTACAAGTCTGGATCGAGCTCAAGCAGTTTATAACGATCTTCGTTTACTAGTTTTTTGCCCAAGCTCGTACTGGTTCCTACAGAGTCAACAGACACGTTGTGAAGAAAGGATTTAGCTTCTGCTTCATGCCACGCTCCAAGATCATCAAAAGGACTTGAAGCAACGTCATGTCCTCCGCTGTCGCTCCAAAGGCGAAGGGTTTTTTCATTTTCTTCATTAAAATAAACTCTTGAACTCGAGAAACATCGCCTTAGTACACCAGAATCAAGAACGTTACAGATTTTAGAGCGACTTCTAGTCAGTAAAGCACCAAAAGGTATGTTTTTTGAGGCCAAAACCAGCATTCCCTTACGCAACATTGTAAACACTACCACTACATGGGGTCAAAATGAAGCTAAAATATAGGAAAAACCCTGGATAGTACAGCTCCTCTGATTGGCTTGAAATCGCAAAAATTATAACCATGATTTTGATTGGCTAAGAAGGAATTTAATCTCGCAGTCGTGCAGGCTTCAAGGTATTTTAGAGGCTAGTGATTGGCTTGCTATTATTAGTTGACGTAAATAGAGATTTTAGCCATTCACATTGACCGAGCCCACGCCAAACCTCCGACAAACCCACAGGAACTTGATATTTACGTGCCAAGAGACTAGACTTCTGGTATTTCAAATTCGTTCATGAAACACTGCACGATTAGCGTACGTCATCAGTCGCGTCTGAATGACTGCATGTTTTAGTATCCGCTCGGCTTCACTAGATATCTAACATATTTTCCCCCTACATTTGAAGATGATATTTTAATTTTCAGCGGATTTTAACAACAATCTCAGTGCGAAATCAGGTTTAAAAATTATTACATACAGTTATTATCGATTGACTAGATCCATTTATTTTATCCAACAATTTTGTCAATAAAATTAATGCTGACAGTTTAAATCACTGCAGTCTAATGAACAACTAGTCTAATAAAATATATTTGTATTAATGACAATATAAATATAATTTTTTCTCACTCATGATTTTGCCCATGTTTTACACACACGAAACCTTAAGAACTATTGGTTCAAGTCGAGGCAACTGGGATATCGATAATGAATGTACGAAATTTCCCATTAGCCATTGTAATCTTCCTGTAAGTCTGAACCCAGCAATCAAGAGTACTAACATAGACCTTTAATCCTTTTTCGAATAGGCCTTTCCCAAGGTATGGTTAAATGATCCCTGTACTTGCCAAAGCCTCAATTTCATTACCGTAGCAGATTTTTCTTAGTGTTATTATGTAAATTATACATTGTTTAATCAACAACTCTTCTTTGCTTTATTGTTTAATCATCCCGAAGTCCATTGTATCAGATTAGTACATAGCTCAATACACGATGGTACGTACTGAAATCCAGGCTTTGGCAAGTACAGGACTCACTCAACCATACCTTGGGAAAGGCCTATTAAATGAATACCGCGGTGTTTATAAGCGATGAATGCACGACGTAAACAATACGCTAAAAAAATTCCACGGACCTTTATCGGAAACACGTGAATTTTCTACACAAAAACGAGACTAGCCCTGTATAAAGGGGTATACACGGGCGAGTTTTTTTCTGCGATAAGCACTGCAATTTTCACTGCTATGCGAAATCGCGTGTGTAAAACTCCTGTCGATTGTAAGGCGATTTTCTAAATTCCCGTCGCCGTTATTTCGAACGTGTTCGAATTTAGTGCCATTTTGCGGCTCATGTTTACACGCACGATTTTTAATGGCAGGTGAATCGCAGCTGGAATCGCAGGAAAAAACCGCCGGGTTAACGGGCCTTATTTTCTGAGTATGCACTTCATCGCACTCGTCCTTCTGGTTATCGCTAACTTTTACTTAAAGAAGAATTACTATCATACCATTAAACTATTAATTACATAACCGTTTTTCTCGTGAAAATGAAAGTGGTCGCTTAGTTTTGTGATCACGTGATAAGTGTGACAAGTAAGTTTTACCTAGATACCAGGCACGATGAATAATAACAGGAGATACACATTAGAACTAATTTATATGGATACACCTTGTAACTTGGTGCTTATTAATATTATCAACATTAAAATCTACTTTTTTAATTTATTTTAATGTCTTGTAAATAACTTTTTATCAAGCTGGACTCATGAGGACATCCGATGAATCTCCTGAAAAAAAAAAGAAATCAGTCAGATATAAAATTCTATACATAGCAGTACTGAATGATGCCCGTACAGACAACAATGCAACAGCATAACCAGCATCGTTAGCAGCAACATCAACAGAAGCAGCGGCAACAACAAAAAATAACAACGGTAGCAATAGTACAGACAGCAAAAAGACTCTATGACGAACGCATAAAATCTTACTTAAACAGTTTAACTTGGTCCAAGGTTTCTTCAAACTCCCGTGACTTGTGGACTGCTACTGAAATGATCTGTGGAATAAAGGTTAGACAATGACTTTTGGTCAATTTTAAGGCTAAAAAATTCAACGCCAAACAAAATTCCCTCAGTAAAATACTTATCAATCTTGCCAGTGGAAAATATTTACCTCATCTGGAATTCCTGCAAGTCTGGCTGCATTAAATCCATAACTTTTTGGGCAGTCTCCTTTGACAAACTTATAAAGAAATGTGATGGTTTCTTTGCTGGGATCACCTTCTTCATCGTCATTTTCCACCATACACGCCTGAGAAAACAAACATAAAAGCATAAGTTTTGATTCACTGATGGTAAAACATCCAAGTAAAACGGAATGAATGTTGTACCATATGTCCAAGGCGAACATTAGGATCACCAGCAAATTCTTCCACCAGGGAGTGGTAGTGAGTAGAGAATAGTGTTCTACATTGAATATTAGTGGACAGCTCTCTTACAACTGCACATGCTATCGCTGTACCATCAAAAGTGGCAGTACCACGACCTGAAAATAAAAGAAATGCCAGAAGATTAGGAAGGTATAGAAATATAAACTAAACAATGTAAGTATCTTCTGGGTAACTTACCAAGTTCGTCAAGCAAAACAAGCGAGTTCCTGGTTGCATGTCGCAAAATGGTCGATGTTTCACTTAACTCAACAAAGAATGTGCTTTCCCCTGTGTCAAGAAAGGATTAGGATTCAATCAAAAACAGATTTGTTGCTAGAGCTGACCAAATAGAATGATGCTGAAATGAAATCAGTACATGTAAAAAGCTATGCCAATAGTCATCTTACCTGTCATAATCCTGTCATGTGCACCTAGTCGGGTGAATACACGGTCCACTGGAGTAAGACGACACTTTTCTGCTGGTACATAACATCCCTAACAATAATATAAGATATGATTTAAGTTCTCCCAAACAAGTATACCATGTACAGTAGTAAGTCAGTAAGAATGGCATGGATGGTCAATATTTACTCACCAGTTGTGCCATCACTGTAATCAAACCTGCTTGTCTCATCAGTGTAGATTTCCCACCCATATTTGGTCCTGTCACCAAGACACACGTACTTAGGGCATTGTCAGTGGACATGGAATCACTTTCATCTTCATTCTGAACATCCAATTTAAAATATAAATGATCAGTGACCATCTATATTGAATGGTATGAAGGAGTTGTGATAGTGGTAGGAATTCCTACTTACATCTACTATACCAACAACAGTATCATTAGGTATGAAGTCTCCTCCACTAAACGTGTGTGAAATACATGGATGTCTGCCTTCACGAATCTCTAAAAATGGCTGCAATACAAAGTAAAAACTTATGAATAATTAATGAGGGGAGCACAATAGAAATCATAGACAGTGGAGGAGGCTTTAAATCTGATAAAATATCATCTTCATCTGCATAAACTTTAGCTTGGATTTTTTCTGCCAAACGTAGTTCATTCGTAAAAAATTCAGAGTAACCTGAGAACATACACCTAGACGTTTTTTAAGCTGTTCAATAAACTTGCAGATCATATTCTATCGGGTCTAAAACCACTTGGCTATGTCTCATGTTTTAAACCCAATAAAACACTCCTTGTTTATTAAACAGAACGTAAAACATGATATTGTCATTACTAAGAGGACAGTAGTATCAATGCATGCTATAGTTACCAACTTCAGTTAATCCCTACCTGAAAATCCCCATTGGGTGAAATTTCTGGAAGTAGAATTTCAGGTCTACACATTGTCCCATCACCATGAGAACTGAAAAAAATGCAATTTATTACATAATCTATAGTGTTTTACAAGGATTTCTACCACTGAGAAATGTCTTATCTCAGCACACGTAAAAATATATTTTTCACATGTGAAAATATCAACCAATTAAATTTTTAGTATTCAGTGGTAGAAATCCTTGAAAACACTATAGTTTATATAATAAACAAAAAAATACATGGAGGCTTGGAGATATGGAATTTATCTTCTCGTGTTCAAATTTGATATCTCACTCCTTTGCTGCGCTCACTTGTGAGATATCAAATTGAACACTCGAAGATAAATTCCATATCTCCACGTGCCCATGTATTATTCTCTATTTATTTTGTTGTACTCGCAGAGAGTGATTGCTTGGTCTCCCGAGCCAGAGGCACATGATTAAAGCTGCCTAAACCAGATCGAATTGGAATTTAGAAGTAATAATAATACTTTAATACTTATATTGTGCAAACATTTCAAATAAACAATTATACTTTTAATACTAAACATGTTTCGGCAAGACATTTGCCATTTTCAGTAGAAAGATTGAAAATGATTGTTTACAATGAAATATATATACAAGAGATTATGCTAATTACAATGATTAAAGAGATATATATAGAAATTGAACCAATAAGAGAGCGAGACTCGACACTTGAGATGTAACTAATCATAAGTAAGAAATAACTGAACTAATTCATAAACTAAGAAAATTTACTAACTAAACTAATTTATAAACTAACAACATATATTGCGCATTTTTACATGTGAATATGATCAAAAGCACAAACAAACAAGTAGGTTGTTTTTATGAAAGGAGGAAAACTGGAGAACTCGGAGAAGAACCCTTAAAGCATGGGAGAGAACCAGCAAACAACTCTACTCACATGTGATTAATAGCAACCATAGCGAGAGGTGGCACTAACAGCATACACCACACCAAAACAAGATTAGGCTGTGCAAACCCAGACAACTATAGGGTAGTTAGAGAAACATCTTACCTGTAGGTTGCCAAGGAAACAAGGGCATCTAGCACAGCAAGGCATTGCACTGCTTTATCCCACATGTCATAACTGAAGTAAAATAACATTTTAGCCTGTTAGAAGCAACATCTACTTCAAGTTTTTTTTCTGAGTTCCCTTGGTACTTCAGCAAACATTCCTCTTTTCTCCAAGTCCCCTTCCCTCTCCAATTTCTTGCTTGCCATTACACCACATAACAACCACATTCATTCCAACAAAATCTACTACTGTTACTCACTGTTTATCAAAGCTTTGAAAGATTGTTCTCATGGTATCCTTCAGTGCTACATCTCTACGGTCTTCAGCATCCATTAGTGTAGCTAAATGGTCCTCTATTTCTGTAGTCCAGTATCTTCTGAAGCCTTTTCTTTGTGACTGTAATGAGTAATTATCTGGTGTATTTTTACCCAGTGCTGAATCTGGGACTTCCAACTGGTATCGATTTTTTGCTGTGTTGAGAAAGGAAAACAGGCAATCCATTGAAATGATTATGGTAGGTGAAAATTACTACTTTGGATCAACAACAAAAAACTGCAAAGGCAAAAACAGCCAACTGTCAATAGTAGCATTTCCCTCCCCAAAGATAATAAAGTACCATGAATATCTATGGACAAACAGACCTCTGTGTCAAACATGAATGGGCACACTTTGTGATTTTAATTAAACAACTGTTGTGATTGGATACCCTTGTGGCACGTCCTTTAATTTCTTACAGTTTGGGTTATTAAATTGCCAGAAATGTTGTACAATTTGGACAATATGATAGCACTATAGACTGTGTGAAATTAAGAAGACAAACCATGTGAAACTATTGTAAATTTATTTTTTACAGCTAAGTATAGGAAACAAACAAGCTGGTAAAAATTCTTTGAGAACAAGGAAAATTTAATTGAAGCAGGCTCCATGCTGGAGCACTCAACAATCATTCATGGTATGTAATCTTATTTCCCACTGCCAATCAACCAATCAAAAGGCATAATTCTTAACAGTTGTGGTAAACATTACTTTGTACTGTGAACACTTTACCTGAACCAAAATATGTGATTGTCTGAAAAAGAAATGAGAAACGATGATTTCCTTAGTTAGATTAAGCAGACTGCTGCATGCATAGTATATGTAATTATCTGTTATTTTATAATCAACTATGACAGTCCACCTTGAAGCTGAATAATAGATCTGTATTTTTGAAGCTAACATAAGCCAATTCTATGTTGTTATCAGCTTTATTACTTACCCTGCAGTTTAGTCTTTTGCGCTGCTTTTCCAGATACTTGTCAAACCAGCTCTTACAATCTCTGATGTCATCTAGAGCTTTATCATAAGGAAGATTCACTCCTGAAGCATTGACAAAACTATGTTAATATTTATAGAGCATCTAGTTAAAAGATAACAAAAGTATTGTACCTGGTTTTGGCACAATGACACCATCTTTTTTGGCCTTGGCATGATCAAAAGCATTCTACAAGTGGAAAAAATATTGAAAAATTGATGACAGGGTTTGTGAGGCTTTAAAACAAGGCGTGATGATTCTAAGTTCATGCAATGATTCTTTTACAGAACTTGCTTTTTCTGCATCCCAGGAAACAACTGCATGTAATTCTCATACAAAGGTTTCAAAAACCCTAGTAATAAGCAATGTTAAAGTGCATATAACTCATTTTGCAATATTCTCAGAATTGATTCTATGTGATGTGACTCGTTGAATGACCCAAAAATTTCATATAGTTTGACTGATGCTTCCTGATGCTGTAAAGGTTTATTCCTGCCATATGCTAATGCAGCTGTGACATGAGGAAGAATAATTAAAAATACAAAACTAAACTGGTACATAAAAAATAAAATTTGAAAGCATCTCTGTTTTATGCAGGCCTTCAACAAAAATTATAGCTGATAAGTTTGCACAATATACCCAGCATTTTGAAGTACAAAGAACAATAAATAGGTATAAATTCCTTCTCCTACGTCACAGAATAAGCATATGGCTCAAATAAACCTTTATAGAATCAGGAAGCATCAGTCAAACTATATGACATATTTGGGTCATTCAACAAGTCACTTCACATAGAATCAATTCTGAGAATATTGCAAAATGGGTTATATACACTTTACTAGGGTTTTGAAGTATTGAATCATGTCTGAAGTCTGATGGATAACTGTCAAAAATGATAACAAAATCAATAAAATATGGTTTGTGAACCTACCTTGAAGAACTTTAGATTCTCTTGAAGGCAAGGAAACCTTCCTTTGACTTGATCAGATTCCTCATAACAAACAACCTGACGCAAAAGCTTTGACCTTAATTAAGAAAGGTTAATAACTTGGAATTAATAACAAACTGGGCCAACCAATGCAGTGGTTTAATGCAGTCAAGGGGCGCGGGGTTCTGATGTCGGAGAAGTGGGTCAAGGATGCCCTGAATACTTACTTGAAGTTTTCTGCAGAGCCTTTAAACACATTCATTATGGAACATGCATTAGAAAAACCTTCTAATGTACTAAGAAAATCTGTAATCTTTCGTTTGCTGAAGAACAATTGTATAAAAACAACCATAAACTTAATAACCTAAATATTATTAAATATTTAAAATTATATTATTAATAAATCCAATTATTTATCTTTAATTATCATTAATTTATCAATTATGTTTTATTCATTTTCAAAAAACAAGACTGAAATCAATAACATCATACTGTACCTGTAAGTATCTTCATTATAGAGTATAGCTCTGCCATCTGGATGATTATGTGCACGTGAATGAGACCCCATACTATGGATCCTGAAAAATGCACAACAAAAGACAAAAATAGATGGAATGATGTGTCACATTGTACTGGAATACATTAAAATCGTTGCATGTAATTGTAGTTGCTAGTTTGAACCAATGGAATGACTCAGCTGCATCTCACAACACAGATACATACTAAAACAGAGATGAGCAAAATCTTTCTGCTCTGTTAGTATTTGTGTGGTGATTTTGTGTGTTTGGCTTGTATTCTTACTTTCTCAGTAGTCGTTCTAAGTCAGGTAAAATCTTCAAAGTATCTTTCACATCTGCTACAGCAGCAGGGACTGCCATCAAGTCTTCAACAGCATTCAATCTAATAACACATAATCATGCATATCATGTATATTTTGCAATTATCAACATATATATTAGTTACATTACCCTCAAAGAATCTCAAATCTGCAGTAGATTTACCTGTCGTTAATGGCAGCAGGATTACAAAGAGGTGCACATAACCATTGTTTGAATAATCTCTTTCCTATGTACATGTATAGAAAGACTATTATAATCAACAAGTCAGACTGATCTAGCTAGTTTGGGCCCAGCGGTTTCCTACATTGTACTTCAAACCACATTTTCATTCCCTTGAGAACTAGATTCTTAGTTTGATGTACACCAATATTAATATACACAGTATACTACTATGAAATAAAGAATAATACACAAAGTAAAGATACATTGTCAGTTGTGGATAAGCATCATGCCCAAACACAAAGTCTGTTAAAACAGTTAGTCAAACAGTCTAAGTAACAGATAACTTGGCAAACACCATCCACTAACCAAAGGCAGTAGAGCAGTAATCCATTCTGTCTAGTAGAGTACCATCAGCACTGGTATCAGCACCACAAGGTAGAATATCCAGATTAGACAGGGTCACGTCATCCAGGATCTAAAACAAACAATATCCCGAATATTACTACACCTAACAGTTTTTGTAATATACCAAATGTACAAGGTAAAGTCCAGGATGGTGGCATATCAATGGAATCCAAGACTAATTGTGTTTGTCCTATCATACCGTCTGAGCAAAGACTCCCCCCCTCCCAAAAAAATTGCCAACAACATTTCTCCCCAGATTCAACATACCAAGTGTTGTCTACCCTCTGCAAATGTTACTATATTTTTGTTTGTCTCCTGGACGCAGTCAAGTGGCTGGTATTTCTGTACATAGAATGAAGTCAGAGATTAATAAGGTAACAAGTGAATTTATTTACTTAACAACAGTTTTTAATTTCTACTTAATTTTATTCACCTCAAACTTGCCCATAGATAGGAGCTCTTCCTCTATCAGACATCTCTTTAAATACCTAGATTATACAGACATAACAACCCCATGAAAAATTGCTGTTCATAAAAAATGTAGTTGTCAAGGATAGGTTTTACTCATGCACAGATAACATAATTGGCATCAGTAAAATATCCTCACCATACAACAGAACCAAGAGCACTGATAGCCAAGTCATGATCATCTGCAGCTGTGAGACAATGTGGATCTGCAAATATTAAAGACAATGAGTGCACAGATTAAGCATATTCTAATAGCAACAAAAAGTGGGAAATTTTTTTGTCCGACCACAGCAGCTGCATATCAGGTCAAACCTTGTACCTGACCTGACATGACAGGTTAATAGAAAAAATTATTTGCAGACTTGTACATGAATCTTCTACCATGATAAGGTGTATGTGTAAAGGGAACAGGGTTCATAGATGCAGTTTTTGCATACCTCCATTTGTCATTTCTTTGAGTAATTCAGGCCAAACCTAAAGACAGGGAAAAGAATGTACACATTATGTAATGTAATAAAGAAGTATAATTCAGCAGGTAACCTTCTTAACAACTAACCACTGATTCAGCATTTGTCTTATCTTGTTGAAAGTAATTTCCTTCTGCAAGAAACTTGAGGGTCTTTGATGAATCCCAGAATTCACTCCCTGAAATAGTTTTAAATGATTACAAAAAAGTTAGTATGGTTGGTTGATATTAGTAATAGAAAAGTTTTGTCTTACCAGGAGCCAAGTGTTCAGTTATGGCAGACATTAGTTCATGTGATAGAACGTGTTGTGTCTTGCTTGTTAGACCACCTCTTGGACATAAAACCTACAATAATGACAAATCAATATTCAGCAAAAGAGCTCTTCAGCTGTAAGATAGTTTTCCATTTATGTGTGATTCAAGAACAGTACCTTTTTTGCCCCACTCACCCTCTTTCTCACAATGTTGCTCATATAAATATATCCATCACCCTCACACACAAATCCTCTACTCTAATTAATTAGTACAAAGACAAGGATTTGTAAAATGTGTTTCGTTCAACCCATACCACAGTAGTCCAGTATCCAATTATGTGCAGAGCCTCATTTTCATGCCAAGAAGTTAAACCGCACATTTATAAAAATGGCCATAATAATTCATTGCCTGACACTGCAGTCCAACTCTATGAACTATCTAGCATTGTTCTCAAGGTATTGGTCTACCATACATTTATAATCAAATTTTAAATCTTTACTGTAGTGTGGTTTGAAGCAGATTGATGAAAAAGCATCTTAGAAAATTCATGAATAATTAATGAGCAAAACACAATAGAAAATCATAACTATGTCGGAGTCTTTAAATCAGATAAAGAATCATCCTCATTTGCATTCCACTTTAACTTGGATTTTCTCAGCAAAAATTACCAGCACTCAATTCATTTCAAAAATCAGTACAACATGAAAATATAGTCCTAGACAATTCATAAGTGATATAAAGTATTCACAATCAACCTTTATGGGCATAAAAAGGCTCACCATTTTAAAAGCCCATAAAGGTCTCCAGCTCATACATGTACTTTATATATTACTTAAAAATAAATTGGCTCTTGGACTAAATAAGTTATCCCTCTGGCATCTTTAATACCATCTAACCTGAACTGGTGTGTGATGAGCAATAAGTGTCCTGAGACGGGATGCCTGACGATCATCTTCAAACTGACCAAGCTGAAACACAAACCAATTAAAGTAACTTCCTTAGCAATCCACATTTTAAGATTTTTTGAGGAGGCTTGAAAGGAATTTAGAACTGGCATATACACTAACAAAAATGACTCTGAAAAACTTTATAATGGCTAATATATAAAAGTTGACACAGAAGACCAAAGACAAAGTAAAGATTGGAATGAAAATGAAAATATGACATAAGACATTGCTATGCCATTGAAAGAACACTTCAAATGTGAGCAAAGTTATTTCATTATTTTTAAAAATCATAGCTCGAATATCGTTCGGTAAAAATCTTTTAAAATTGGCTTATTTTGATGTTATGATTTATTCTTTGATTTGGACAAAAAAGAAAAAATTCTGTTATGGGAAATTCTCAAAAATCAATGAAGTTATTTTAGGATGTTCCCTATTACAGAATTTTTTAATATTTTCTCATCACTAAATCCCTTAAATAAAAACTACTTGCAAAGTTTAAAGAAATTTTTCATCCAGTTTTTGAGTTGTATTAGTTTGAATATCAGATTTTTGAGGGACAAAATTTTAATTTTGCAAGTTCAAATGATTTTGTGTCATCAAGAGCATGTGCTCAAAAACTGTTTTGAGCCTCCTTAATACATTATTTGACAATTAGACCTGAAGCCTGAATGGGCTACAAAATAGTCTACAAGGCACATAACAAACTAGTTGGACAGTTTAAAATACAACAGCCAAAATTACACCAAAATCTCAGTAAAACATGAGGCATACCCCACTGTTTTAATTTGGTTGCCACTAGTGGGCTTTGCCTATTAGACCTCCAATAGCCTAACCAATCACAATGCAGGATTTGTGATAGTTCACTAGTTTACATATTAGTTAGCATAAGATTATTCACTTGGGATTTAAAACACTGTAATGTACACACATGCCTTCTTCAATAACAATAGACTTACTTACATGAAACTTTCCAATAGAGGTGTCCAGAAAGCATATTCCATATACACTGCCTCCACCAACAGTATCATCATAACCCTGTAGTCATGGCAATGAAGTAAAAACTCACAATAATAAGTCAACATGACACCAATACACACCACTGATTAAGTGTCAAGATACCTTTTCTTTTATAGCCAAAAGATAAGATGCTTCCGAGTCTGTGCAGTCACCATCTCTGAAACTATACATCTTGGTACCTGGTTTATAAAATAATCATTTCTTTTTTAGAATGAATAGACTTTATAATAGCTCAACAAGAACAACAAGCAAACTCATAACAACAATTACAAGAAAATTACTTGACTGTGCATGTCAATGTTCAATGAATGAAACTGAAAATGTGCAAGTACTGTTGGCGTGTTTTGGCATGACGCACGTCAAATGACTTGTCACTGTCAGTAACAATACATTAATATACCATGCCTACCTTTAGTTGTGACAGCACATATTTCTCTTTTAACTACTTGGTCATACTTGGAATTTGTACGTTCTGGAAAAATAAAAATATACAGCACATTGAATTGGAATCTCTACAAACCAATCCTTTGAAATGTCACTGACTTACCCTTTTTACATCTTTCCTTCATCATTTCAGGAGTTTCTGTTTGTTCAACTCTTGCAACCCTTTGAAAAGTTGATCATCAAAAACAAAACTTGAGACAAATATCCTTGGTTTGATCACTTGTAAAAGAACTGCAGCCAGTCAACAAACAACTATAACCATCTCTTTAGTTAATTTCGACCCTAGTTTTTACAGTCAAACTAGCTGAAGCGTACCCCCCCTAGACTGGATTAATAAATTTATTATTCGAATATTGAGCCATTTTTCATTTTCAGGAATGCATTCCGTTTGAAAATATTATTCAGCGCGATGTGCAAAAGTTGACCACTTTTAATGTTTCGCATACTTCTATGCACAGGATTTTGCTGACAAATGAGCTATTACTTGCCATATTTGGTAAAACCAGATAGCTTCTCATCTAAATGTGTCAGTTTAACATACAAATCCCATGCATAAAAGTATGCGAATAGTGTAAATAGTGGAATAATATTTTCAAACGGAATGCATTCCTAAAAACGAATAATGGCTCAATATTTGAATAATAAATTTATTAATTCAGTCTAGGGGGGTACGCTTCAGATAGTTTGACTGAAACTACACACTATGGACTGCAGCAAAGGCAATGTTCTATGCATTAATATATCCTCTGCCAACCACAAAATACTGGCTATACTACTCCACTACTCCCTGGATGCCATTCCAACACCATACTTACTTGTATCCTTTTTGAATAAGAGTATCTGAATATCTGTCATATGCTATCTCAGGGAAACCTGCATGTGCAAAGTTACCCTGCCAAGAGATAGAACAAAATCAGAAACAGTGACAAAATCATTCAGTAACACCAAGAGAAAAGAGTTGTCAGTAGGTTAGTGTATTGTACCTTCATATATATCAAATTAAGTTCCTTGACACCAGTGACAGCATCAACATGGTAAAGCTCATAGAACTTTCCTACCTACGAAATTAAACAACACACTGTAATGAAATACATCAAAACAAAACAATCCAAAAGATTAGTGTGTAGACACTAATTTTTTCAACAATGTTTGATGTTGATTCATGGTTCATAACAAACCGCACAGTCAATTTTTTTGCAAACAGCATGATATTGCTGTAACTGTGGTATTAACCATAAAATTAGTTTTCACAGTTGCAGTTTCTACTTGTATGTCGTCACTTCCATCATCCTGGTGCTTCGAATTTCATTTTACCACCAACATTCATTATAACGCAGGACTATGTTTTAGCCAAACACAGTATTTCTTCTTGACATCCATCTACATGCTTTTCATCAAGTTTTTGGTTTGATTTCTTCCGAAAAGCAATTAAAGGTTACATCTTAAGGTCTCACTGGTTTGAGTAGTATTTTTAATTATGATGCAGAGAGAGGGTTAGAGAATATTTGACTACAGGCTTTCAATTTTAATATACAGTACCGGACACGAGTAAAGTACCATCCACTCGCTCTTTACTCGCTAATTTTTGCAAGTGGCCTACATTATCTCTCATGAGTGATGCATAACGAATATTCATGAGAACTTTATTCACTTGGAACAAAACGAGTGGCCTTTGATGTGTAATTGTTGTGAGTTGTGTTTGTTCGCAATACTACTATCATGAAGACCACCAAATATTTATAGCAGTCAAGGTCAAGTTATCGTATATTAAAGTACATTGAGATTGTGCTCAAATATGAATTAAAAACTCACCGTGGTTGTTTTAATATGGAAAGTTAATCAAACAGTAATAACACAGCTTCCAACGCCGTCAGGTGAGTTGCCTGACACTTCAAATAGTACTTAAAAATCAATCAAGACCAAGGATCTTAAAATATTTGTTAATAGTTAGTCGATTTTAAATGATTTGCTCATTATAAAGTTTGTTTTGAATAAAGAAATGTGTAAATGTACATGTAAGCTGTAATATAGGTGAACTATAAAGTTATTCGACAAGTTTTCCCTTACGACTGCGATGCTTCATATATAAAAAAATATCTTGCATACTTTACAAAATGAATCGTAATTGATCCAAAAGTGTCGAAATTCGATGTGACATAACATTTTGGTTGAATATTTTGAAGTAGTTATTACACTCGCAACGCTCGCGAGCACCAAGTAAAGAGTCAAGCGAGTGGCTATTGTTTTCACTTAGCTCATTAAGTTTAATTACCCACTCGCCACTCGGGAGTAACTTGGGAGTAACTTGGGAGTGGATGGTACTTTACTCGTGGCCGGTACTGTAATTCTTTAGAGAAATCTTTTTACCAAATGTCATGTAAGTACACATTCTAGGACCTCGGATTTCTTCAGATTTTGATTTTATTATGAGCATGTTTAAGAATTATGAACTATTCTATGAAACACTGATAGCTGAATCTGCCTAATTATTTGTCTGTATTCTTGGGTAACAAACGATACCTGAATAAGATAGATTCTAAACTGGGGCTGTTCTTGAATCTGCCTGTTTATTTCTGTCTGTATTCTTGGGTATCTTTTTATTTTATTTTTTTCTAATATAAATGCTTATTTATATACTGCAACTTGAAACCAGGAACTTAGAATACATATTTACTGCACTGGCTCTGCCTGTAATTATTATTATTAAGTAGGTGTTGACACATTAATCTGCCACAAGTACATAAAAATCACGCCTTTAAAAGTCGCTCCATGCAGAAAAATCAGGCGTGCAGCTTGTTATGATATCATAATGCATTCCACAACTGTTCTTACAAAAATTTATACTTCTAATAGAAGTTTTGCACAGCAGCCATTTTGCATGGCAGAAACAATAAAATTGTTTTACATGAGAAAGAATTCAACCCTCAGGGGAAGCAGGTTCTATTGTTCTGCTGTGCAACATGGCTGCTATAATGTGAAACCTCTATACAGTACTACTATGATATAACAATTTGATACCTTGAAAAAAAGAACTGTGTCAAAATTCTCAGACTTGAGGGTCCACCACTGTCTCATCGCCTATTTTCATTACCAAAAGAATAAAAAAAATTAATGACACATCATACATTGGTTTAGTAGTGTAGTACGCCTTTTGCTCCACCCCTAACCCTGTAACTTAAGATGCATACTGGAGTAACTTCTTTCGATGACAGATATGAAGCAGGGACCTGAAATGTAAGTGGAATCTATGATCAGCAACAAGAAAGACAAAATCATGTCAAATCAATCATGATAAACAAACCATACCAATAACGTCTTGGGGTCATAGTCAGGATGGGACTTCGGCCTGCCATGTTTGTCTCTAGTAATAGAAATACCTTTATGAATAAACTATTATTATTAAGGTTGTTTAGTATAAAGATACATACTTTCTTTTTCCTTCTTTAAGCCATTCCAACTTCTCATGTGTAAAGCCATGACCACTATCATCATCTGTGTTATTCTCAGTTGGCTTTGCAGATGATGTCATCTGGAACTTGGAGAGCAAGGAGGCAGCCTTGGTGGCAGAATTAGACACCTTAACAGCCAATGCCGCTGGCAACATAGTTGAAGGTGATGATGTTGATGCTGTAGACTTGGTAGAGTTTTTGTTAATACATGGTGTATGCGGAGAGCCCGTTCCATTCATTAACTTTTTACTCTTTGGACGAGAAGTTGACGATGAACCCCTCTTTCGCTTTCTAGAACTCTGAGATGAAAAAAAAAGATTCACATTTTTGGTAAAACTGTAATTCTCAATTTCTGGTTGAAAAATAAAAAAATTAAGAAAGAACCAAGAATTCTGGTTAAGTGTTTATAAAAAAATTACAATTCAATTATTAATGAAGCTCACCCTATTCATTAGGGTATGGTTAATGTCGAAGGGAACAAATGCAGATGAAAATGAGAAAAAATGACATGGAGACATTGTGAAAAGAAAAAGACTTGATTTGTAGCAAAAAGACCTTACATTTCCGTGGAAAGTTTATACATATAGATCACATCCAAATAGAACTGGTGCAGATGGAAAGCCACATCGCCAATGATGCTTTATATATTATTCGGTAAAATACCATTACTGACAAACTCTTTCATAGATATTGAAGGAAAACTATGGTTCAAAATTATTAGCCTTGTGCCAAGCCATGGGTACAAGATTAAAAAATACCAAACATCATCTATCACCTAGTATACAATTAGGAATAACACTGATCTTGTTAATAAGTCTACGACTACAGTCCAAAATGAGTTTCATTATCAGTTATTTGAAAACATATTTTTGCAACACATCAAGTTTTCTACTCCACCTGCATATTGATACTCTTATTTCCCACAAAACTGACCAAAAAGGCTCAGTATTCCATTTACTGGTGTTTAAAGCTCAAGCTACGTAGGTCGGAGGAAGTTCAACCAAACATGTGACGTCACAGAGAGCAAACTACGTGCCACCTGGTCTTTAGCTTACACACTAAATCTACTGCACAGGCCGCATGCTTATCTTGATAACAATGACACCAGATCCTCACCCATCCCTCCCACCAGCTTTTGCATTTTTTAAAGTTGCTGTTTTGACATTTCTCTAAAATCAATGTAAATTTTACTGGTAGATATTGTAATTACAAAAACTTTTTTTTAGTTAGTCTAAGATTGAAAATTGAATTATGCTTTACCGGGCATTTTTCGTCTTCTGACATTGGTTCATCATCACCATCATCTTCTTCTTCTTCATCCACTCCACTGCTGACACTATCGTCATCACTTGTCTCATTCTCAGGTACAAACTCATCTGTTGAATTATAAGAAATCTTTATATTGTGCCTAAGAACAACCATTTCTACTTGAATAATGATGCCCTACAGTTTTAAAAGCAGATACTTAAAAATTAGATC
Organism: Stichodactyla mertensii; assembly: GCA_011800005.2. Taxonomy (NCBI): domain Eukaryota; kingdom Metazoa; phylum Cnidaria; class Anthozoa; order Actiniaria; family Stichodactylidae; genus Stichodactyla; species Stichodactyla mertensii. The sequence goes on from JAAAQI020178112.1 coordinate 34,325, forward strand.
TCGAAAGTTCTTGAAAATGTTAATATACTTATTCTGACACAGGAAGAGACATATCACGTAGTCTGAGAGGGAGTTATACGACACGTTAGAGTAAGGGGAAAATAGAACATACAAATAAATGTACATTTAGCTTATTAAGCGGGAAACATTTGGAGATAAATATACATAGTATTACAAGTAAAAATTTTGTACACTAAAATCCACTAATTAAAGACAGAAAGGTTTAATAAATAATTGACTGCTTTGTAGCTGCCATGCTGTCTCATTATACTGAAAATAATCTCTAACTCTCTAAATAATGTCTAAGTATACTGAAAATATTGTAAAAAATTGGTAAATGCATTATAATATGTATCAATTATAATACATTAAAATTTATGTCAAAATCTAACACAAATTAATGGTAATGTTTTCTGGGGATCACCATTCAACATTCACACTCGAAATTAATACCATGAATTGGCAAAGCTTGAAATGAAACAACAAAATGAAAGCTGGGGAAATAGTGTTAGAATAGCTGGGAACATTACCAGACAGAAAGTAATGTTAGAATATAATGCACAACTTATCTTGCATATTCCCATATAGCTTCATAAAGTTTTATGCTTTGATGTATATACAAACATTTTCATTACCTAGTAGCCATTTTATCTGCCCTTATGAGCTAAAGACTGGAACCATCAACACAGGAAACCCAAAACATTTTTGTCATTTTAAAATAAGTTGTTACTTATATGTACCTGAAGGTATTTACCAATACAAAGTGTTAAGGGTTCTCAAACAAATTAAAATTAAGGGGTACAAAAATTTAGTTTCATTGAAGCCTATTTAGAGCTGCCCAACTTTAAAGTGCCTATCTTCTAATAAAATGTAGAATATGTGTTGATCTCACTGCGTTGACTGTAAGATCACACATATACAGTCTCTCTTCAACCATGCTTCACTTTAATTGTCCCACTATCTTAAATGTTATTCTATTAAAATCACATCAAAACCCCAACCCTGTTGAATACAAGGGCACACCTTACTGTATTTACCCGCGTATAGTCCGCACCCGCAGATAAGCCACACCCCGAGTTTGGGATGAGATTTTCAGGAAAAAAAGTTTTGACAAAAAAAAAAACAAATCCAAATGTGCTGACTCAATGTAAGAATTTTATTTACACTATTTACAATACTTTAAACATCCTTTAAGTAAAAAAGAAGTCATAATATTTACAATTTAAGATCAATGTTCCACGTCAATGTAAGAAATGTATTTATACTATTTACAACATTTAAAAACAAAGTCATTAAATTGTTCAATATTTATAATGATAAGTTCTCTTTTCAAACAATTAAAATCTGCTAAATTCTTCATCATCGCTGTCTCCAAATATTCTCTTGTACTCCTTCTCATCTACGTCTGCACGATCAAGCTCTTCCGCATAGAACAAATCATCGTTGTGATCATGGTTGAAGTCTTGATCATGAATGGATCCTCGTCATCTTCCTCCCATACATCATCATCCTCCGTTTCATCTAGTGCGTTGGCAATACAGCACTTTCGAAATGATTTGGAAACAATGTCACTAGGAATATCATCCCACGACTCAACGTTTCGTTTCGATTCGGCTATACGTGGATATCATGTTTACAAAAATGACTGGACACCATCAATAGACAATAATCTATCCGTCAAAAGAGAATTCAAGAACAAGTTTGATAAATTTGCCGTTAAGATAACTTTGAATGGTCAAACGGTTGGCCATTTGCCAAGAGAGTACTCCAAAATAGCTTGGTATTTCATCGTACATGGAGGTGTTATTAGCATGGTCGTTAATGGACAAAGACGTCGAAGCAAGCTCACAGTCGGTGGAATGGAGATCCCTTGTTTGATAACATTTGCTTGCTCCAGAAAATCAACAATAAACAAACTAAAAGAACTACTAAAGGGAAAAATCTAAGTCAAACAAATAAAACGGCTCTTTTAGGAGCCAACAAATCATCGAAAGTCAATGACTATGCTTTCCGCCATGTTGTTTATTTAGTTCATGTATTCATATGCAAATTAGGTGGCCTTAGTGCGATCTTCTACCAAATGTTTCCTCAGATACTCCGCACCCCTACGTTGAAGCTGATATTTCGTGAAAAAAAGTGCGGACTATACACGGGTAAATATGGTAACTTCTAGCTCAAGACTCATGACGCATGCCCCTGGCCTTGAGGTAGGTCTATTAGGCTTTTTATCTCATCAGATACATAAATCAGCAAGGTAAGAGTTAAACTACATGTACTACCAATGAGAGTGTCCCACTAAATCAAACTTCAATCAAGTAAGGGGCTGTAATGATAACATCATGGAGGGATAGAAACTGAAAAAAGAGCTGGACAAAAATTCCTGTATAATCGAAGGGCAGAACCAACAATGATTCATATCAAATACCAAGTACATCAGAGATGTGTGTGAGAGGCAAACCAAACTGTGTTGATGGTTCCACTCTTTAGCTCGTAAGGGCCTGACTATTATACCAATGGTTTGTACCAGACCAGTAAAACTGTTCCCTAAATAATTTCGACATTCTGTTTTACCTGATTCACTGTCTTCTGATCCTGATTCAATTATGAATCGTTTCTTTTTCTGGTGCCTTGCCTTCATTGCTGCTTTTCTTTGTGGTTGTTTACTCTTGTATTTATTCTTGAAGTGGAATCAGATATAAGAGATGTCACGTTTCAGCATAGATGAAAAGTTACTAATCGCATGCAGGGGTAGCAAAGAATAATTTTGAATGCTTCTCATATTTAACAATAAAGTAAAAAGTTATTAAAATTAATGTTAATCTACTGTCTTGATCTCTTCTAAAACTCTTTAAATTTCAGGATAAGGCCTTATATTGTGTTATAATTGTTGGGCTACCTGTGTGGGGTTGGCACAGGCACTTGACCTTCAAACAAATTTGAGAGCACATGTTGTCTTTTTTGGGAGAATTTCTCTGGAAATACACTACAAAGAGTTCTACATAATACACTTGCAAATGAGTTATTTTACAGTGGCAACCCTTGACAGTTTTACAACTGAATACCATGTGGTCCTTAGCATATGAAAGTAAATACATAATAGGCTTGATAAGAAATAACTCTCATTCTCCTCTAGGGATATGGTCCCAGATATCTTTGCACGTGAAACTCTCCCCAGTACCTAATGTCTATTGTATTGTATGGTATTGTGTCCAAATCTAAGTTTGAATACTATTATCTCTTGACTTTTCACAAAGCTTCTAAAGCTTGATTTCAGCCGTTCGTGCAATGAAATTCTTTCCTTATTCTCCAAGCTGTTTCTTACAAATGAAATACTGTCTAAATATATTGATGTTAAATGTTGCATTGGTACTGTAGTAGTAAGGCATGATTGTCATTTCATAGACCACACACACCCATGCCTGATGGCTCCTCTAGAGGGTAACTAATATTTTACAATATTCCAGATCATGTACTTCTTATACCTGCCTGTAAATTTCAGTTTTCCCTAGTAGCAATGTAGGAATGGATATTTTCTGGATATCAACAATGTACTGTACCCTCCTCAAACCCTCCACACCTCTATGCCATTTGCTGACCTTTTTAGTCTCATACACAAGATGTGTATTATCTCCATCCCAACATCTATATTAATTATTCACACATACCTTTCTTCCTGTTACCACATCATCATCATCATCATCACCACTGTCAAATACATTCATTTTCTTTCCTTTCAAATTGCCATCCTCTTCTGGATCACTATCAACCTCCATTTTCTCTTCTTCACTGTCATCATTCTCATCATCATCTTCGTCAGAAGGAACACACTTAATCAGCTCTTCTCTTTCCTTTGTACTCATCATCAAGGCTCTTTCTGCTTCAAGAATGGCTTTCTTCACAGCAGGATCAGCATTGCCTTTTCTTTCTCCTTTAACAAATGACTGAACTTGTCTGACAACACAATAATACCATCTCATGTTAGTGATCTTCCATCCTTTGCACGAAATTCCTCCAGTATTTAAACTATGCTCAAAGTAATGACAAAAAATAGTTCAGAACAATTATTTTTTCAATTTCAAGACAACTTGTGTAATATGAAATAAAGATTCTGAATAAGTATGAAAAGGTCCATGGAAAACTGAAAAATCAACACAACATAAAAAAATAATACGCTTATTAGTCTATTTCATCGTGGAATATTTTTAAACATGGTTCTGTAATTTATGTACTACATATAGGACAAATACAGTTACAGTTCATTTCTAGATGCATTCAGTTGAATAGCTTAAACCAGGTCATTTAGCCTAGAGCTAAAATAACAACGCAAATAGACTACAATACACTTAGCTTACTTTACGTTTACCCATCCACGGCTTGGAGGTTCGCCAAAAAACTGCACATGGCACCTCTTATCGTTCAAATATCTATCTTGACTTGGATGTTTGCAGATTATACTTGGCCACCAAGGATGTCCTTCCATCTTTGCCCAAACAATCTCAAAGCATTTGATCTGCGCGGCATTTGAGATCTTCGACTTGATATTCAAGGTTCGACACGAACTAGACAACACAGAATTACCAGTTTTCCCACTCTTTGTCGAAGTAGCTCCTTGGGCAGATGATGGAGGTGTTTTATTTTCTTTCGACCCTTCTGCTTTATCTGCAGTTTTTGGAGAAGTTCTCTTAGGAGTTTTAGTAAAGTAAGAGAACAAGGTCGCCATCTTGTTATCAATCCTCTCATCTCACGTGAGGTTTTTTCCCGCGAGTTTTCAGAAGATGCGCGCGCTTTGCAATGATTCGTTCGGCAAACCTTGATTCGGATTACGATTGAAATACGATTGGAATACGAAGATGAAAAGATTATGCCGAGACAGTGCCGAGACAGAGCCAAAATCAATACTTGTGAAGAACGTTAAGGTGCTTTATTTGAAATGCTTAGTATATTATTTTAGTCTATTCCTTGCGCAATAAGTAAAGGCAGCTAAAATCCACGGCTAAAATAACAGTTAAGAATGAGCTGAGGCTAGGTTTCAAGCTCTTTCTCTTTCCATAGGTTGCTGAAGGAATTACTGAAGCTATTTAAATCATTTTAAAATCTTATTTTAGAAAAATATTTTTGATTGTATTTCTCCTTTTTATAAAGAATAAATATGTTAGATTAGTAATTAATCTAGTTCAACGTTTTTTTCCTCATTAAAAGTTCCCCAAGTTTGAATCAGTACACAAAGTTTCAGTGAGATTGAAAATGTCTAGATATGATTCAAAAAACAAAGTTTCTAAAACTTATCCATCAAATAGAATAACATTTTCTTTGTTATCTGTATATATCTTTCTCAACCTTTCTCCAGTCTCTATTTACTGCAGCAATATGTGAATTTTGTTATTAGATCACTTAGTAGATGTGCATTCCCCAAAAAGTTGCACAACTAAAACAATTTGCATGATTGTGTACTATTAGTCTATTATCAGGTTTTGATGGACAAATTATGTAAACCTGGTTTGTGCTCATAAGTGGAGAAAAATTGATGTTTTTACTTAAATATGTTTGTACATGAATAATTTTGACATTTTTGCTAAATATCAATTATTACAAACACCTCATGCCTGTCTTCATTGTCATGTATTTGCATGTTTGAGTATGTGATTGCCTTCACCTCTGTGCCCTGAAATGAAAAAAAGAAAAAATCAGGTACAGCATAATAACACAATAAATATCCAGCCAGATGGCTATAATTTCAAATTTTCTCTTAGATCTTTTTTGATAATTAAGCTTACATCTTAATAGAAAAAACTAACACATGTAAGTATTCTCGACGTTTTGATGTCTCCGACATCATTATCAAGAGTGATTACAATTTTAAATTTGAGTTCTTATAATGTGATATGGTAAGTCCCATGAGACATTGAAACATCGAGAATATTTACATGCATTAGTTTTTTCTGTTAAGTTTCTTACCAAAGTCACTTTAATTAAGCTTACATCACATTTAAATGTTTAAAAAATAAAGATAAAACTTTTTAGGTTTCTGAAAAACATTATTTACTAAACAAATCACACATGAAAATGTAAGCATTTAGATGCTCTTTTAAATGTAGTGTAGTTGTCTTGTGTTTGTAATAGATAAAATTAATTTAATTTAAAATTTAATATAACCTGTGGATGCTTATCAAGGTCAAATTCCTCTCCTCTCCTGAAATAACCAAAATTGTGATATCAATATAAACAATTGTGCTTGTCAGTTCTGGTGAAAGAAAACAGGTGTGAGACAGTAACATATCCAGTGTTTGAGCCAGGCCGTGCCATTGCGCCAATCCCGCAATAAAATGTATTCTGTCCCTCTAAAATTGCAGTGAATGGTCTACTTGACGCCCAAGA